>CAUYRH010145238.1:0-16627 GCA_963574655.1 Perodicticus potto
ACGGGCGCCTGTAGTCCCAGGTACTTGGGAGGCGGAGGCAGGAGACTCACTTGAGCCCAGGAATTGGAGGTTGCTGTGAGCTGTGATGCCACAGCACTCTACCCAGGGTGACAGCTTGAGGCTCTGTCTCAAAAAAAAAAAGTTATAGAAGGGTGGGCAACAGAGGAGAGGGGCTCTTTTCCCTTCAGGCTTTGGGGAAGGCAAAGGAAAGTCCTGCCACTGCTGACCCCAGAGATAGCCACGTCTCCCAGAAGACTAAAGGAATATGGTGGCTCTGCAGCAACCTGGGCTGGGGTGGCTCTGCAGCCCCTCCCCTCTTCAGCTGCATGGCAGAGCAGGGGTTAACGGGGAGAGGCTGCCAGGCTGGAGCAGGCGGTGGCTCCCGCCTCCTCTCCCCTCCACCCCCCAAGAGTTGCTGACTCTTCTTTTTTTGTTCGGGCTGACAGCGAGCACCTGGTGTGCTCGTGCAACAATATTGTTCCTGCCTCCCTCCCCCCAGGCCCCAGGCTCCCCTCTCTCTCCCTCTCCCTGCCTACGGGCAACCTTCCCCTCTGCCTCCTCTTCTCCTTGCCCCCTCCTGCCGGTGGCCTCCTAGGCGGCCCCCCTCCTCCCAACCACCACAAGCACCGACCCTGCGGTGTCAATAAACACAACATATGCTGCCATTAATGTGAAAATCGTGCCCTCCACTCCATTCATCTCCTCAGCCTGCCCACCCACTGGGGGTGGGGGTGGGAGTGGGGGAATAAAGGTCAAGTGGGAAACATTAACTACCCTCTTTTTTTGGTCTGCACCATCCCTGACTCCCCTACCCCCAAATTTGACAGAGGGAGAAGAATTGGATGGGAAAATGGGGGAGGGGTCCTGAGACCCACATTCTCCAACATGCCCACTGAGCTTTCCCTCAGGAAACAGGTGAGGATGCTCATGAAGCCCATGCTGCCTTTGACTATTGGGTGTAGGGCAAGGCAGGTCTGAATGAGGCTCTCCCATGAACAGCCATGTTGCTCCTGAGGCAGAGGTGGTTATTGGTGGGGGATCTCATACTCCTGAATGTCAGCATGTCTCATAGTCATTTCAGTTCCTGGAGACTTTCTGTATATCTACAGGATTATAAAGAAACACTAAAACTATTCTTCAAGTGGGGTTGGGCTTCAGAAAACCCTTATAATGGGAGCCAATACCTCAGATGGCTAAGGGAGTGGCCTGGCCTCAGTCTCCTCAACTAAATCACCAGTTCCAAGACATCAGGGAATAATAAAGATAAAAATAATATAATAACAACAACAGCTAACATGTATTGAAGTCTTATTTATGTACCAGGCATTGTGCTAAGCACTTTATAGGCTTTATCTAATTTGCTCCTCATAAGACCCCTATGGGGAAGTTATAAGGGATATCCCCATTTTACAGCTGAGGAGACAGGTTTAATAAGGACAGTTAGCATGTATTGAGTGCTCACTGCATGCCAGGCCCTGTGCTGAGTTCTCTAAAAACAGTGTCAATGACCCTATGAGGTTAGCATCACTTTTTGTGTCATCTTACAGAATCAGAAACTGAAGCTCAGAGAGGTTGAGTAACATGCCCGAAGTCACACAGCCAATAAGCTAAACTTGAACAACAAAGCTTGTGTTTTTTGTTTGTTTTTTTTTTTTTGTAGAGACAGAGTCTCACTTTATCGCCCTCAGTAGAGTGTCGTGGTGTCACACAGCTCACAGCAACCTCCAACTCCTGGGCTTAGGCGATTCTCTTGCCTCAGCCTCCTAAGTAGCTGGGACTACAGGTGCCCGCCACAATGCCCGGCTATTTTTTTGTTTTTGCAGTTCGGCCGAGGCCAGGTTTGAACCTGCCACCTTCGGTATATGGGGCTGGCGCCCTACACGATGAGCCACAGGCGCCACCCAAAGCTTGTGATCTTAATTCCTGTACTTTCCCGTCTCCTTTTATTATTTTCCTTCATCACCAGTAGTCCCACAGCATAGCTGCCTTAAATTCACCCTGTGTGGGGCTGGACACACAGTAGGGTGATGGAGACAGAAAAGCCAGAGAATAGCTTGAGTATGAGTCGGAGCTGAGACTCATTCTCTGCCCAGTTCCTTCCTATTCCTTTGTCACTACTTGCTGCTACTGAGCTGTGCCCACCAAGAGCCTGTGTGTTCCCTATACACCTACCCCCTGCCCAACCCCATTTTGAGGATTCATTGTGGCAAGGCAAAGTGTCCCTTTAGGCTCCCAGAGTACAAAGACATTGTGCTTGGCTCCGCAGCTCCTCACTTCTGAGACTCCAGTAGCTTTATTGATATTAACTTAACACTCCTCCCAGCACTTCCCCACCCGCCCCAACCTAGTCTGACGGGCAGAAATCTGCTGCCTGGGCACCACCCTGACCTCTCTTTTCTTCTTTCATTATCCACTCCAGGCACCAGGGAGCCAGCACCAAAATTAAAACAATAACTAAGCCCGAAGTGGACCCAGCAGCCCCCACTCCCACCCCAAGGGAGGAGGGGGAAAAAGCCACAAAAATACCTGGAGAAGAGAATAATCAATGGAAGGGGAGGCAGTGACCCACTCCCAAGCCAGTACCCCCCTGCCTGCCTTAACCCTTTGTCCCTTGCACAGTAACCAGGACTCCCCATTTTATTCTTCCCACCCCATCCTATAAATAAGCAGCAGATTCTGGCAACTGCTTGGCCATTTGGTGCTTTGGGATTTGAATAAACAAACCTAGGACAGTGAGGTTCCCAGAAACCCATAGTCAAGGGCTATGACCTCTAGAGGACCCCAGGGCTGCCATAACAGGAAGTTCTTCCTTTCGCAAATTCTTAGAGAATTGACTGATTATTTACTTAGTAACCTGTGCTAAACACTTTATAAAGTGCACTACCTTAGTTGATCCTCACAACAACCCCATTAGGTAGGTACTATTGTTGTTCCCAATTTTTGGATGAGAAAACTGAGACTACCAAGTTAAATAACTTGTCCAAGTTCATACCAGCTAATAAGTGACAGAATTGGCTTCAAACTCAGACTAAGGACTCTGATTCCAGGGCCTACAACTTAACCTTTTGGCTGAGATGTCTGCATGGACCTCTCCCAAGTGTTACTGGAGTCTGGTTAAACAAGTAGGCTTAGTTCAGGAATCCGCTGGCCCTTGATATCCCAGGCTATCAAATGGGACTGTTGTGACTTCATTTCAGAGACTGCTAGAAGAAAAAGGCCCCAGTTCTAGTGCTGCAGAGGCCAGCAGAGGGGGCTGCTGTAGCTGAGGTCAAGTGGCCACAGAGATGGGAGATCAGAGAGGCCAGCCCTGGGAAAAAGAAGGTGCTTATGATCCATGGCGGCAGACAGCTCTCCCAAGCAGCGCCCCCCACCCACCCACACACACACCTATGTGCTAGCAAGACCAGCAGGGGGTGCCTCCCAGGGGAGGGGGCACCCCTCCAGGGAGAGAGGGCAGAGTTAACAGCACTGAACTGTCCTGAGTATGCTGGGCTCTGCACAGAGGACCTCACTGGCTGCCTTATACCTCTCAGCCCCAACTGAAAGAGTCTATCTCATTGTTCTACTGGCTCCACACTGGGATCCCCACATCCCTCGCAGGTCCTTTCTTGGCTCCTACTCTCCCCACATTCCTACCTCTCAAATTCTTCTAACCCCATTGTCTGATTCAAGGTGTAAATAAGTCCTTTTTCTCCTTAATTCCGCTGACTCAAGAATGGGACTTTTCCAAAGGCCCTGCACTAGAAAACTGAAGGAAAGACTAGAAGAGCCAACACTTAGGTTATTGTGGCCAGGTGCTGTTCTAAGGCCTTTACCTAAAATATGCACAATAATCCTAAGAAGTAGGTACCCCTATTCTATGGATGGAAGAAAAGAGGGCCTGAGAATTCATAAGCTTTAGCTAGTAAATGGCACAGCTGGGACTTTAATCCAGGTAGTATGCTCTTGTGTAACACTACTGTTTCCAAAGCAAAAAAAAAAAAAAAAGAGAGAGAGAGAGAGAAAAAATTTAAAGTCTTTAAACTTTTTACATCAGACTGTAAACTCCCTAAGGGCATTCTTACCCATCATTGCATTTCTATAGGATGAGGCAAAATGGGGCATCCATAAATGTGCACCAAAGGGATTTGGAGACAACTAAAGGCTTCAGAGAACTGCCTGGCACACCGCACTGGGTGCAGAGGACACATACTTCCCCCCTTGCCTCAACCTTGACTGGCTTGGGTGTTAGACTCAGCCACACTGACAGCTGGCCAGAGATAGGCTCTGCCAATACCAGAGCCAAGTCTAATGAGGTCCTAAGGCCTTTCCAGAAACTTTTCCCTTTTCTTTTTTGTTTTTGAGACAGAGTCTCACTTTGTTGCCCCTGGAAGAGAGCCATGGCATCATAACTCAGCCTCCCAAGTAGCTGGGACAACAGGTACCCACCACAATGCCCGGCTATTTTTAGAGATGGGGTGTCACTCTGGCTCAGGCTGGTCTCAAACTTGTGAGCTCAGGTAATCCACCTGCCTTGGCCTCCCAGAGTGCTAGGATTACAAGTGTGAGCCACCTCACTCGGCCTCAGAAACTTTCCCTTCTCATTGGTCTCTCTTGACCCAGTCTCAGCCCCTCAGCTGGTCCTAATAGCTCCCCAAATGCCTGAACCACCTCTCTCCCAAGATTGGCCAACCCTCACGAGGCACTTCATGGCTGTACTCCTCCAGAATCCCCTCCTCCCTCAGTCCAGTGCTCTTGCCTCTGCCTGTTATCCTGGAGCATATTCATGCTTAGAGACTGCTCTGCTCTTCAGAAGTTCTGCTCTCTCACCCCACAGCCTGATTTCTAGTTGTTCTGAGGACAAGTGCTCTGGCCCCAGGAACCCTTCATCCTGCAACCTGCCCCCTGCCTACTGCCAACCAAAGACTTTCCTTTGCCACCCCCTCAACACAAGCCCTTTATTGCTCCTGTTTCTGACATGAGTTTCCTCCAAATCCCTGTACTGCCTCTTGTGACCCACTTAGAGTCCTTACTCTCTGAACTTAAAATAGAAAACACTCAACACAAGCTTTTACACTTACCGCTACCAGCTGAATAAAGGTTGCGTCTTTAGCAAAAACAACATAACCACTTATTAATAATGATAACTGCCCACCAATTCAGCACAAGTACAAGTGCTGTATAAGTATATCTGGGTTTCTTGGGATGTGTGACACATATGGCTATGTACTGGGTGATTTTGCCTCCACTGGAAAAATTCCACAGTGACTGCTTGCCGAAGCCTCATCTGTAATGTAGGGCATTGATCGGGCCCATTGATAGCTGATTGTTTTCACACGTGACTCGCTCACATTCCTCTAATCTCCATCCTTCTGTTCAGTTTGCATGACAAGAAGTGGCCTCAGTGGAGAGAGGTTACTCACCTCTGACCAGGATATAATTGGAAAAAGAAGGTCATTGCTGCTTTTGCTTCTGGGGCAGATCAGCTTCGTTCCATTTGTGTCACAAGCTCTCACCAGCATACCCTCTCAATGACATGGAGACAATGGCTGTGCCCCACAATGGAGCCCATATAGATGTGCTCCATACAACAAAAGCACACCATGGGACTGGCACTCACTCTTACTAGGACAGGCATGTACAACACAGACACAATAGGTGCTCTTAATAAACACTGATGATAACACATAGCCATTGACATCAAAGCACGGAGCATGCACAAAGAGATACACAAAGCAATGCTTACCCAATGACTTAGGAATCCAACAACATATGTACATAGTGACACCCAGACATAGCCACAGGGCAAATGTCCCAGGTTGAGCTGCCCAACATGAGGAGATAGACAAAAGTAATACCTTCCTTCAGGCAGTGCCCATATAGGAACATATCAGAATTAACCGGGGAGCTTTGACAATGTGCATATGTCCAGGGACCCCTGCTTATACACCCACATCTCTTACAATGAGAATGTGTGGGTAAACAGTTAATGTTGAAAAGCTCCCTCAAGTAATTGATATACCCCCCCCCAGAACCTTTGAACTGCCCCCACCAGGCTTTCCTTTCCAAAGTGGCAGTATTCACTGGCTGGGGTGTTGGGCTATATTTCATTTTCTCAAGTTTGTTTGGGAACAGGACAGGCTGTGGAGCTGAATATGACAGTGGCCAGGAGATCAGAGGTCAGACAGAGGACAGGAACTGAAAGAGTTAAACTGGGCATTAGGACATTGATCCCTGGCCAGCTTTGGCTGGCCTCATTAGCTGGTCCCTTCTCACAGGGACCCTTCATGTTCAGCAGACTAGAGTGTGCCTCCTCACCAGGTTGCAGAAGGCCCAAATCCCACACGGCCTCGAATGTCCCATCTGACGCAGCCTTGGGGAATCTTCCGGGAACATTAGCCACCCCCAGGCCAGGTGACCCAGCTTTGGGGCACTTCCCCGCTCCAGGGTTCCAGGGAGCCAAGGCCAACACCATGAAAGGCAGAAGGTTCTTTCCGTTCGGTCTGGGTGGGGGAGTTGGTTCGGGGTTGTCGGGGGGAGTTAAGGAGAGTTGCTCAACGCCCTCCCTGTCAACGCGGGAGGCCTCTGGGAGCAGGCGGAGGGCACAGCGCAGGGACCAGGCTTTGGAGATTACCGGTCACTCTAGCTCCAGAGAGGAGACACTGAGGGTGGAGAGCACAGGGTCGCGCCGCCCCCTGGCGGCTCAATGACAGAGTTGAGGCCTGAAGACCGGCTGCAGTGGGGTCAGACATCTCTCGGACAGGTTCTTCCTTCCCAGCCTTCAGGGGGGAAGCATGTTAAAGGGACCCCCCCACCCCCCAGCAAGGACTTCCTGTCCTGTCCCTTCCCTCCAACTCCCACTCCTGTTCTCCTTCTGTCCCCTTCTTTCTTTTCTCTTCCTCCTCCCCCAATATCTTCCACTCTCCTGCCCTTCCCCCCTCCCCGGCCTTATTCTCCCACCCCCCTTCCTTGCTCTCGTCCTTCGCCCACCTCCTCCGGTCCCCGCCCGGCAGCGCCTCGGTGCGCCCGCTTGGCAGTTAGCCCATTAGATCTCGTACTATTGATCCGCTTCTGAGCAAAAGCTGACAGCCCCCCTTCTGGCCTCCCCACGTCCCCATTCCTGGCGCCCCCCTCCAGGCAGCCCTGGCCTGCGCCAAGTCCCCGACACACACACACACACACACACACACACACTGGCCGCGCAGAAGTCTCGCCCTCACGAAGGACAAGAACAAATGTAATTAAAGCGACCGGCGAAAGGGGTGCGCCTCTACGAGCACTGGCGCGAGCCGGGGTCCCAGCCATCCACGTTCGGCCTGCCACCTCCGCACCCCCGCCCGGTCCCCGCCCCCCGGAGAGGGAGCATTTGGTTTGAGCTGCGCCTGTCCTATAAATCCACATATAATTCTCGCCTTTCCTGTTCAGCTAAGGAAAATAAACGTGTAAGGCTGTTTCTGGAAGCCCAGCTCAGGGACCGCTCTAAATTCTCCTCTTATTGAGTCGGGGCTGGAAATCATTCAGGTCGGTGGCGCGCCCCAGCCCCCCCCCCCCAACTTCCAGCCAGCGCCCGCCGCGCACACGCACGCGCGCACACGGGAGGCAGGCGCTGGGTATATAAATATCTCCAGCTCTCCCCATAGCCGGGCAGATTTATTCCGCTGCCAAGCCTGCAGAAAATTGACTTGTTCATGGAGGCGGCTATTGACACATCACCGGGGGGAGGGTTAGGGGAGAAAGCAGTGGAGCTGGCGCCCCTCCATTATACGTTAATGTAATCAGCAGTGTGCGAAATGACTGCGCGGAAAATAGCATCACTGACATTTATATTAGAGGATATTGATGGCAGGAGCTGTGACCGCATCACTCTGCCTCCCGTTTCCACGGATTGACACAGGAGCCTCTTGTTGGCTCCATCCACGCTCGCCTCCCCTCCCCCTCACCCCCTCCCTCTTTCTTTCTCTCTCTCCACCCACTCTGTGTCTCTCCAGCTTTCCCCCTCTCCTCGCCTCACCCCCACCCTCCCTATTCACTCTTCCGAAATCACTCATTTTCCAAATAATTCTTGAGCACCTACTGGGTGCCACGTGCAAGAGTTTCTCCTCGGTGCCTCGATCCTTAGGTTTCTCCCTCTCCTTCTCCCCTACCATGACCTTGCCCCCTTTCTCCCTCCTCCTTAGCTCTGCCTCTCCCCTCCCCCTGCCTTGGCTCGGTGGCTGGACCGCTGCTGTCACAGCAGATAGATAATTGAAAAATGGGCCTCACCTTTGCAGCCAGCAGGAGTGGTTCAGGCAGTTACCACCGGGGTTACCTACTCCATCTCAGGCCGAGGCTCCAAAAGAGATTCTGAGGAAATTGGATTTTACGTGGACGTTTTATTCGAGCAGAGGCTTTAGTGTATATAAATACAAGCGAGAAGGCCTTGGCGGCAAGGATGAGTGAGGACAGACAATCCTGCCTGGAGCCTCCAGGCTCAAGGGAGGCAAGCCAGCCACCTGCTAGCTCTGGGTCCCAGACCTGGACATTGGTGCATCCCTCTCATCATCTGGGACTGAAAGAGGTCAATGCTTCTGCACAGCTCCTCAAAAGCTGCCTTGGGAATAAAAAAGTGCGTGGTGGTTGGGGTCTTGGCAGGACTATATACTGAGAAAAGAAGGAAATACCCTGGAGAGGCTCGGCGCCTGTGGCTGAACGGGCTAAGGCGCCAGCCACGTACACCTGAGCTGGCGGATTCAAATCCAGCCCGGGCCGCCAAACAACATTGACGGCTGCAACCAAAAAATGGCCAGGCGTTGTGGCGGGAGCCTGTAGTCCCAGCTACTTGGGAGGCAGAGGCAGGAGCCTCGCTTGAGCCCAGGAATTGGAGGTTGCTGTGAGCTGTGATGCCACGGTACTCTATCCAGGGTGACAGCTTAAGGCTCTGTATCAAGAAAGGAAGGAAGGAAGGAAGGAAGGAAGGAAGGAAGGAAGGAAGGAAGGAAGGAAGGAAGGAAAGAAAGATCGATCCTGGAGAAGTTCAAAGACTGATTCTTTCAGTAAATATTTATTGAACCTTTAACTTTTGAATTATTTTGAGGTACAGAGTAAGTTAGGCATGTCTATTGCCTTGAGAGCAGCCTAATAGTCTGAAGAATGACAACCTGAGGTTTCTTTAAAAAAAATTTTTTTTTTGCAATTTTGGCCAGGGCCGGGCTTGAACCCGCCACCCCCAGTATATGGTACAGGCACTCTACTCCTTGAGCCATGGACACCACCCTCTTTTTTTCTTAAGTTTTATTTTTGTTGTTCATTTCTTGAGACAGAGTCTCACTCTGTCACCCTGGGTAAACTGCCATTGGCATCATTGTAGCTCACAGTAACCTCAAACTCTTGGGCTTAGACTAGCTTCTTATCTCAGCCTCCCAAATAGCTAAGAACTACAGTCATCTGCCAGGACACTCAGCTAGTTTTTCTATTTTTAGTTGAGATAGGGTCTTGCTCTTGCTCAGGCTGGTCTCTAACTCCTCAGCTCAAGCAATCCACCTACCTTGGCCTCCCACAGTGCTAGGATTACAGGCATGAGCCAGGGCACCTGGCCTATTTTATTCTTTATTTAGGGGGTCTTGTTCTGTCACCAAGGCTGGAATGCAGTGGCATGAACATAACTCACTGCAGCCTTCAACCCCTGGGTTCAAGGGCCTGAGTCTCCTAAGTAGCTAGGTCTACAGGTGCTCACCATCATACCAAGCTAACTTTTTCTTAATTTTTTTTTTTTAGAAACAAGGTCTCAAAATATTGCTCAGGCCAGGCTCAAGAGATCCTCCCACCTCAGCTTCCCATGTAGGATTTCTGGTTAGGGATAAGGAAAGGGAAAGGTAAAAAGTGGGTTCTGAGATTACTTTTCTAGGACCTGACCAGCTGGGGAGCTTAAATGAAGGAGCAGAAGTAAAACTAGTAGATTTGGGAGATGAAGGTCCTACTGACTTTCCAGTCTGCTTTCTGGGCCTGGTTAGCAGAACATCTGGAAATATCTAGACATAATGGCCAACAAATCTGTAGACAAGATCACATCCAAGGTATTTGCAAGGAATCCTGGTAAGAGTCTAGGAGGATCATTGAGAACCAAGGTAAGGCCTTCCAGAGAGACCAGGTACAAGGTATGAAGAGGCCCTGAGTCTGAAAGTCCAAGGTGGTGGATTGCCTAAGCTCACAGGTTTGAGACCAGCCTAAGCCAGAGTGAGATCCCATCTCTAAAAATAGGCAAGCTTTGTGGCGGGCACCTGTAGTCCCAGCTACTTGGGAGTTGAGGCAAGAGAATCACTTGAGCCCAAGAGTTTGAGGTTGCTGTGAGCTATGCGTCCATGGCACTCTACTGGGGGAAAAAAATTGAGACTCTGTCTAAAAAAAAAAAAAAAAAAAAGAAGAGGTCCTGAGTGAGGAGCCCTTTGAAGGAAGCCTAAATTGAAGGCATATGGGCAAATGAGGGCTTTCAGAAGACTAGGAAAGTGGGATGTTGGGGATGAGGAGGGAGATGTTTCGGGACCTAGGATAAAGAATGCTCTGGGGTCCAAATGCCCTCTTCCTTGTAAGAAGGCCTCTGTTTCATTCTGGGGCAGGGACTTTTCTATGTCCTGTCTGATCTGATTAGAGTTTATGTGCTGACAGGTGCCGCCCAAATAATTTCTGTTTCTTAGATGAAGAGTCATGAGCCATCTCATAACTGAAGACTGGAATTAAGGTGAGTGGAGACAGGCTCAGCCTGCTCATTGAAGGAGTAGGGGGTTCTTCTGAGATCAGAGTAGAGACAACAGCTGCCTTATCCCAGCTACATCATTGGAAGCCAGACTAGTCCTCCCTCAGAGCAACATTACAAAGTGCCCCTTGTCCTCTGTCACATTGTTATACTGTTACATCATCAGCCTTTGGGGGCAGGACAGGTGCTAGATAGATCATGGCCATGCCTCCAGCTGCCCCCTAAACATCTTAGGCACTCCCAGATGGCACTCTGGGAACTCCAATCCAGCTGTAGGATAGGAATATTCTAAGGCAACTGGACTCCTTGCAGAACTCTCCCTGTATGACACCATCAGCATCTTCCCTCTCCCCTAGAGATTACAATCATCCCGACAGCCCCATGTGAAAAGAGTCCCTTTCCAGCTCTTAGGGAGGCAGACTACACTCACTTGCCATAGTTACCTGTGCTGCCTTCTCACCTCTGCCCTCAGAAAACCATTCATGTACTCACTCTCCACCTCCTAAATCCATTCCTGTGGGGTCTTCCCTCCCTTGTGACTCATTTGATATACAGACCCTTAGATTTCAGTCTTGCTCTTAGTGTAGGATTCTGCTATGGTTTGAAAGTTTGTGTCCCTCCAAAATTCATGTTGAAAGTTAATCCTCAATGTAGTAATAATAAGAAGGGAGGCCTTCAGGAGGTGGTTAGGTCATGCCCTCACAAATGGGATTAGTGCCCTTATAAAAGGGCTTGAAGTAGATTTTTGGCCCATACCATATGAGGATGCAGCAAGATACTCTATCCATGAAGCAGACAGTGATCCTTTACCAGAAACCAAATCTGCTGGCATCTTGATTTTGAACTTCCCAACCTCTAGAATCAAGAGATATGATTTTCTATTTTTTATAAATTACCCAGGCTCAGGTATTTTGTTACAGCCACAGAACCAGACTAAGATCCCTACAACAGGTCGGTGAAGAAAATATGAGTTCATACATATATGTGTGTGTGCATCCATGTGTGCTCACTTGGGTCTTGCTCATCCAGAACACAGGGGACACCATTCAAAGAGCAGCTCTTGTCCCACACTGCCATCCATATAAGGAAACTGACATTCAGAAGAAAAATGAAGGAGTAGCCAGAGAAGTGGCTTCCCACAGCAGGAAGGATACTGCTCACTCCTCCAGGCCTTATGAAGATGGGATTCTGAGCAGTCATTCCTCCAGGATCATTTGCCCAGTAAGCCATCATAGAGAACCCTAGGAAAGGTGTTGAGGATACTGGGACTCAAAGCCTATCCATTCTCTCCCTCTACGTGACACTGCAATTAAAGGCAGAACTCAAAGGAGAATGAACCTGTGAAAGATAGCTAGCCTGTTATGGAGGGGAGGCAAAAGAAGCCACCAGGAACTGAAAATTTGAAGGTCTGAGTGGAGAAGTCAAGCATGGCAAAAGAGCAACAAAGGCAGTGTTATCTGTGTGACTATAGTCAGAGTCATTTAACCTCTCTGGCCTTCAGATTTCTCATCTGTAAAATGAAAATATTAAGATTTATTTCAGTTCTAGTTTCTAAGAATCTAAACTGGTGAGTGAATATGTTTGGAAAGTCCAACTTGGGATATAAGAAGGAACATCAGTGACAAAGATCCAGACTGTTCCAAGAGGGATGAGAGAAGTGATTGTGAGGCCTATGGATCCTGAAATTTCTCAGAGGACATTCGGTAGCTGGGAACTTTTCTGGGCCAGGACAAGTACAGAGCAAGAAAACAGCCCAGTCCTAGGGCAGAGGAAAGACAGGGATAGATCTAGAAAGCAGTGTTACCTAAATTGTCTCAGCCTCAGAGTCTCTGCCCAGAATCTAGTTCACAGCCCAGAGATGGTGGGTAGAAGTAGCCAAGCCGCTGTTGATCAATCCAAACGACAGGAAACTTGTGCTTAGAAATCTGCACACTCTTGTGGCCTGTGCTTTGGAAGGGAATGAGTGGAAGGTAAAGGTCTTTGTTTTGTTTCCCCAGTGTTTCTTAGTAAGTTTCCTGGCTAAGAATTGCTAGCATCGCTTTGGCTATTGGGATGAAGAAGGGATCAGGGCGCCTCTAGTGGTGGGGACTGGTGATTGGCAGAGGAAACAAGCTTGCTAGGAGCCAGAGCGTGAAGCAGCTGCAGGGAGGCAGTGGGAAACACAAAGTGTAATGGAGACAACCCCTCCCCCTTCTTGACTCAGAGCAAGATGAAATAGGGCAGGTGACCAGGAAAACTTGGAGCAGAAAGCCACCCTGGAGGATAATCCCTAGAGGAAAAAGACTCAAATCCTGTGGCATAGGCAGCCAACAGGCAGCAGGCAGGCAGCAGGCAGGAGAGAAGTAAAGAGAAGGGAGAGAAGATATCCCTTTCCACGGATGTGCCTTGGCCCCTGCCCAGACAGAGAGGAGCATATTTTCTGTCTTGTCCCAAGCCCCTGCATCTGCCACCTTGTTTACCTCGTGCCTATTTATAGTCTTAGACTCCATGCCTGGCACGGGACTCTGCAATTTATATGACTATAAACCTCCAAAGGGCAATGAGGGCTGGCAGGGGATGGATAAAGACAGGAGTAGGCCTCCCAAGGTCAAAATGACTACCCTCCCATGCCCACTGACTTTATATCCTGAGAGAGGGCAAAAGGTCATAAGGCCAGGCTCAGGCAAACAAGAGATGACCAGGAAGCCACAGTCACCTCTTTGATTCTTCCCATCCTGACCTTCCTATCCCAGTTTAGGATTTTGAGTAAGATGGATTTTTTATTCCCACTCCCCACTTTGGGAGGTGGTAGGGAAGTTCAGTGTGGGACAGTGTATCTCATCAGGGAATAATCAAATTTGGAGAGAGGGTGTAAGTTCAGCTTTTTGAGGGAGAGAAGGGAAATGGGGACCAATATCCCAACTCCCACCTGCTCCACCCTCTTGACAGAAGAAAGGAAGAATTATGCCTAGAGCACTCCTGGCCCCTGGCTTCCTTCTGGGGGTGCCCTTGGATGCCTGAGAGGGCCCACCTCTCACTTAGGACAGGGAATGCTGGTATACCCAATGCCTGGTAATGTGGATTCTGCTAAAGCAGCTTGTTCCCTTTAGAGGCAGCCTCTTCTCAGCCTCTGGCTGCTCTTCTACTTCAATTCATTGCCCTCTCTATTACCTCTTGCCCTTCAGCCCCCCAGTGTTCTCACCTCACTGTTCCCTACAAAGTGCTCCACACTGTGCCTGCTATGCCTGCTATGCCTGTCCTTCAGCTGACCATCAGGGGGCATGTCCCGCACCCAAAGCCTTTGCACTGATCCCTACCCCTTGATTTATCATGTGTGCATTAAGGCTGGACATAGCTCAGCCGTGTGTGTGTGTGTGTGTGTGTGTGTGTGTGTGTGTGTGTGTGTGTGTGTGTGTGAGAGAGAGAGAGAGAGAGAGAGAGAGAGAGAGAAAGGGAGAGAGACAGGAAGAAAAACATGCTGGGTAGATGGATCATAGTCATAGGCCAAACAGGTATGAACCTGAAGGAGGGAAAAACCCAAAATGACTTTCTTTATTTTTCTTTTCTTTCTTTTTTTTTGAAACAGAATCTAGCTCTGTCACTTGGGCCACAGTGTAGTGGTGTCCTCACAAGCTCACTGGAACCTCAAACTCCTAGGCTCAAGTGATTTTCCTGCCTCGGCCTCCCATGAGATTACAAGCACATGACATGTTTCCCTAGCTAATTTTTCTATTTTCTGCAGAGAAAGGGTCTCACTTCTTAAGCTAGTCTCAAACTCCTGGGCTCAAGAGATCCTCCTGCCTCAGCCTCCCAGGGTGCCTGGATTATAGGCGTGAGCTGCCATGCCCAGTCCCTGAAATAACTTTTCCCTTCCTTGACTATTTTATTATTTTCCTGTCAACCTTTAGTCTGTCGGACCAAATCTGAGGACTAAGTCTGCCTCTCTTTTTGAGCCCATGTGACACGTAAGATTAACCAGTGGCCATTTCTAGCCCTCTCTTGGCCCTCTGCCCTCCACCACCATCTTGAGTCTTGGTCCCCTCAGGTGGGAGGCAGGCAGAGCTGGGGGCCAGGGATTGCCCAGCTGAAATCAATCCTCTGAGGTTAGAGGCACTGGAAGACACTGAACTACCAATTAATGTAGACTCCCAGGTGGGTTTGGGCTTGATCTTAACCCTGAGTAAAGTTATACTCCAGGAAGAGCGGGAAGCCACAAGGGATGAGCCAATTGTCAGTTCCACTCCCCTCTCTGGGATTCTGATCCCAGCCCATGCTTAGGGGTTGGGATGCAATTGAGTAAGTCACGCTCTATCCTCTGAGGAGGGGAGACAGGGAATAAAGAGGATTTCAGGTTCCAAAGAGTCCCTTTTGCTCACCTACTAGTCCACTTTTTTTTTCTTTTGAGAAAGAGTCTCACTCCATCGCCCTGGGTAGAGTGCCATGGCATCATTGTAGCTCACAGCAACCTCAAACTCTTGGGCTCAAGAGATCTTATCTTATCTCAGCCTCTGGAGTAGTTGGGACTATAGGTGCCCACCACAACACCAGCTAGTTTTTCTATTTTTAGTAGAGATGAAGTCTCACTCTTGCACAGGCTGATCTCCAACTCATGAGCTCAAGCAATCCACCCATCTCAGCCTCCCAGAGTGCTAGGATTACAGGCGTGAGCCACCATGCCTGGCCTGAGATGGTTAATCTTACGTCAACTCGACTGACCAGGTAGCTGGGAAAACATTATTTCTGGGTGTGTCTGTAAGGATGCTTACAGAAGAGATGAGCATTTGAATCATTATATTGAGTGAAGGAAAATCCATCCTCACCAGTGTAAGTGGGATCTAATCTGTTGAAAGCCTGAACAGGACAAAAAGGAAGAGAGAGGGAGAATTTGCTCTTTCTGCTAAAGATGGGCCATCCATCTCCTCCAGCCCTGGCATTTGGCATTCCTGGTTGCTGAGCCTTCAGACTTGGACAAGAACTTATACATCATCTCCCCACATTTCTCAGGCCTTTGGACCTGGACTAGAACTATACCACTGACTTTCCTTTCTTTCTTTCTTTCTTTTTTTTTGGACAGAGTCTCATTTTGTCACCCTGGGTAAAAGTGCCATGGCATCATAGCTCACAGCAACCTCAACCTCTTGGGCTCAAGTGATCCTCTTCCCAAGTAGCTGAGACTACTGGTGCCCGCCACAACACCTGGCTATTTTTGTAGAGATTTGGTCTCGCTCTTGCTCAGTCTGGTCTTGAACTCATGAGCTCAAGCAATCCACCTGCCTTGGTTCAGCCTCCCAGAGTGCTAGTATTATAGGATTGAGCCACCACACTTGGCTCTATCACTGACTTTCCTGGGCCTCTGGCTTACAGACATCAGATCATGGGATTCTTTTTTTTTTTTTTGAGACAGAGTCTCACTATGTCTCCCTTGGTAGAGTGCCGTGGCATCACAGCTCACAGCAACCTCAAACTCTTGGGCTTAAGCAATTCTCTTGCCTCAGTCTCCTAAGTAGCTGGGATTACAGGCACCTGCGACAATGCCTAGCTATTTTTTTTGTTGTCAACAGTTGTTATTGTTGTTTAGCTGGACCGGGCTGGGTTCAAACCCTCCAGCCTGGGTGTATGTGGCTGGCGTTCTACTCACTGAACTATGGGTGCTGCCCAGAATTCTTTTTTTTTTCTTTTTCTTTTTTTTTTTTTTGAGACAGAGCCTCAAGCTGTCATCCTGGATAGAGTGCCGTGGCATCCCAGCTCACAGCAACCCCCAATTCCTGGGCTCAAGCGAGGGTCCTGCCTCCGCCTCCCAAGTAGCTGGGTCTACAGGCGCCCGCCACAACGCCCGGCCATTTTTTGGTTGCAGCTGTCATTGTTATTTGGCGGGTCTGGGGGCTGGATTTGAACCCGCCAGCTCAGGTGTACGTGGCTGGCGCCTTTGCCCGTTGAGCC
>CAUYRH010145242.1:0-15199 GCA_963574655.1 Perodicticus potto
GAATGAATACAGTCCCTTCCGCAGGGGGCAAGGTGAATGAGTGTATCAATGAATGGACACAGTCCATCCATGGAATTCAGGCCTAGGAAATTCACAAGAAACTGACCTAGGCATAGGAAATGGGGCTTCCACGAAAGTGAAGGGTTTTTTAAAGTACTAAGCTCCGGATACTCACACTCCTGGTTTACCAGCTTTCCGCTCTAGGTATGTGTCACATATCCTCCCATGTCTGCTCCCCAGCCTGTGACTATTTGGGAAGAACGCCGAGATCGTTCCATTTGGCAGCCCAGGGCCTCACTGCCGCTCAGACACCGCCTGTGCGCAAGGCAACTTTTTTGCTCCTGGGAAAATGACCCTCTGGGTACTTCAGAGAACAGATCGCTAATTAGAATCTCTCTTCGCATTCCTTGTAAAGTTGGAGAGGGCTCACCAAGCAATTAGAAAGCAGTTTAGACCCACACAGGAAAACACATGAACGACGTTTTTATGATACGTCTCTCACGTCCAGCTGGCTAATAGGCGGCGACAATTTCCGATTGTTGTTTTAGTCTGAATTTCCTGATTGGTTCAATTTAACCGGCTGGGGCAAACTAAATGAGAGACAAAGATGCATCATTTACTCTGGGAACCCTGCCTGTACAACTGTTTAATAATTTAATTGGTAGATTGTTAAATTATTTAAATCCCAGGAAGTGTAGAAGGTTCTGCAACTTTTGCTTCCACTGGGCTTTTTAACCCAAAGACTCAAATGAGAAACGATAGGGACTTGGTGAGTTTTTGCGGAGCTTCATCCAGGAAGGTATTAAAAGTCCAAGCACATGGGTCTGTAAGTCTGTCTCGGCCCCATCTCTATTTCCTGACGGGCTGACTGCTTAAAGGGTAGGGGGGGCGGGGGGAGTGGAGCTATTCTAACAAAATGAAAAAAATATTAGTTGCTTTCATTTATGTACACATTTGGCCATGGGAATTTCAGCAAGCATCTACAAGAATAACTTGATAAGTAAATTATTCTCTAAATCTCATTTCAATTTCCTCTAAGGAAATTTCACAAAGGAGTGTGTTCCCTGTTATCCTAAAGTATAAATTGTTAAAAAATTCATTTCTGGTGGATTCCTTGCCTTCTTCTTTTTTTTTTATTTTCTTTAATGGGAAAATGCCACTTTGTTTTGACAGATGTGATTTAAGTGTCTTGGCACAAGTGCAAATCAGATTGAGACCAACTAGTTGTAAACCAAATAGCCAAATGATAGAATGTGTTATGAAATATTTATGAAGTAATCTGGGAGAACATGCAGCTGGTCTCCAGCTCCTTAATAGATGTAAGACTTACCAATATATTTCACTGATTGATTATATGAATTTCCTCATTACAATGGCATATCGGAAAATAGGATTCTAATCACCTGATGCTTCTCAGGAAAAGTTATCTTTCTAGAATAAAAGTGGTGGCTGTTTTCATGTAAACAGCAGAAATAGCGTTTGTTCCAGAGAAATTCTAAATAGATATATATTCAAATATAGATTATATTCCAGGATTACTTAGTTAAGATCCTTGTTTGAAACAAATCATGTTGTCAGTAAGTCACTGCAAATAAGTTATGCATCAAGGTATTCCTTAATACTTTGGAAAGATATCTTTGGGTTTTTTCCCAAATATGTCAGCTTGTTTTCCCTGACATGTTGCATAAGCTCAAATGAATGAACAGAATTACATAAGGCCTTTCAGATAAATTTACTTTGAAGATGAGAATATGTCCAAAACATGTTGGTTCAAAGCTGAACAGTCTTGGAAAGTTCCAGTGACTATAAATAGAATGTCTAAATTGAAAATGTCATCTCAACCTTCTCCTCCACCTCACTGCTGTGATTCTAATAATTGATCTTGTTGCCTTAATTTCCTTTAGTACATCGTGACCATTTCCTAGGATTATTGGGTACCTTGTGATCTTTTTCAGTTATATTCAGTACCATCATATGAGGATTAGCTGGTAGGGAAAGAAACATTTATATTATGAATAACTTTGCATAGGTAACCTTTAAAAATGGTTGGTTTCTAAGACACCGACATCCCCAGTAGCAATGTTATTCTTGAAGCCACTTTAAGGTTGACAGTAAGGTCAAGGTGGGCAATCTCCACCCACAATTACTAATTATTCTAATGTGCTTCTATGCAGATTTAAACACAGACATGAAATTCAGGACCTTGACTGGGACCACAAGAGCAACCAAGTCAAACCATTTCATCTGGCAAAGCAGCCAGTGAAGATAAATAACGATCCCAAACCAGGGATTTGATTGCAGAATCCAGAAGAGAACAGGAGTCTCCTTTGTCTCAATCAGACAAGCACAAGACAGGCCACAATTGATATCTTTGACTGACACCTACAGAATAAATTATACTGGAAACATTAGGATCGGCCTGAGCATGGAGTAAAAGCAAGCACACACACAAATAAATTTTTAAATCACAGCAGAGCAAGAATAGAAAATATTCATCATTTATTTCTTGTCAGCCCACACTTTTATTATAGAAATACAGAAACATCCATTAATAATTTCTATACACCACCTCAACCCCCCATAGAAGCCAAACAGCTGGTATTAAGGCTGTTGCTGTGTATATCTGAATAAGAAACGAGAGCTTGTGAGTTGAATAACATAAAAAGAATTTGTCTGAAAAGTCTGAGCCCTATTACTCCACCTGGAGAGGAGGCCACGGTGTCAAATATCTATGGAAAAGATACAATCAAAATTACACAGGAATAAGATAATCTCTGCTTCCAGTAGGCACAATGCCAATATCTGAATCTTTTTGTAAATTAGCTTCCTTTTGGCACATTTATTAACAGATGACTTTACCCATTAGTTTATTGAAAATATCAATGCCATCCAGCATTCTCTTCTTCATTAACCCAATTCTTCAGCTCCAAATATATCTGAAAATATACTTGTTGCCTCCCAAGGCTGTCCCAGGTGTTCTAACCACTTCATCTCTCTGCCTACTCCCCACCTTCACCTTCAGTCCATTCATTCAACAAATATTTCTCTTCAATAGCTCCACAAGTCCTTCCTTCTCAGCCCACAAACTTGGTGTAAAGGGAACAAAATATTTACCTGGCCCCAAAGCCTTGTTGGGTTATTTTTCAGGCAAACTGAACATAGCCATGAAAAATTATATTAGAATATTTTGTATTGGGGGAAGTGTTCAAAATATATATTATCTGAAAGGCAAATACAAAACAATATAGCCAGCGTGATTCTAATTTGTGGAAAAAATACGTATGTTTGCAAAGGGGAAGGCATAAAAGAGTGTGCACATACATATAAACAAAAAGAGAAAGGTTTCCCTGGATAAAAAAAATGGTGTATAATTTTTATTTTATTTTTTGTGTAGTTTCTAATTTTTCAGAATTTTCTCCTGTGAATATATAATGCTTTGTAAATGGAAAATCCTCAAAAAGCATATTATTGGTGGATTTACTGAATGAACTTCTGAGCTCTAGTTTGTTTCATGAAGCGAGTACAATCTCCAGGACACTTTCCCTGAGAGCTGGGGACTCTGTATGCCTAGGTGCTACCCTTCATTTTTACCTCTTTCTCTCCTTTTTCACCAGTTGGGGATGTCCTCCACTGTGCAGTCCTCGAGTCTATTCCTGTCACTCCTCATTGACCGTCAGGGAAAACCAGAATTCTTTCTTCATAACTTCAGTTATCTCTTCTATATACAGATCCCACCTAAATATTCACATCCAGCCCTTGACTATGAATATTCCCCCTGAATGAGACAGCAGTACCTCAAATTCAGCAGCCCCCAAATCCAGCCAATCATCTCTCTCCCCCCAATCAGTTCCCTTCTGAATCTCCCCTACATGAGCCAATGATATCATTCATCTCCCAAAGATTACAGTTAAAGCCCCTCTCCCCTCTCCCTGTGCAGTTAGCCAAGTTAGTAATCTATTTTCTGCTCCGTTTTGAAATAGTCTCGTAAGCCTTTCTTTCTGTCACTGTTGCCACCATCTCAGGTTGGGCCCTGTCATTTTGTGCTTAGACTACCGAAATCACCTCCTTATCATTCTCATCCCTGTATCCTCTGCTCATGACCTCCCAAATATAAGATGTTTCTTGCCCTGAGCCCCACATCACCTGAAAGTGACATTTTCTGCAACTCACCTCCAAGGTGGATAAGGATGCAGAGTCAGGCTCCCTGCCAACCTGAGTATCAGCTTCTGCATTTTAACAAGCCCACTCGGTGACTCTCATGTTCCCTGAGGTCTAAAAAGCACTGGCTTATTTGTACGAGGACACCCCCTCATCTAAAGGGTCCCTTCTTCACTGGCCAAACTCTCCCAGCTCAGAGCCATTCTTCTCCTAAGGCTGTTTCACGCTAGCTCACTCGGGCTCACCTGCTCTCATCCTTTACAGAATGCCTTTTGCAAGTTCTCTCTCATTTTGATGTTTAATTGTCTATTTATCTTTTCTCAAAACGTGTTGGCCTTTCCCAGCCAGATTGTAATTGCCTGAGCAAAGGCTTGATTTGCTTTCTCCCATACACCTGGATAGATGATAAAACTTTATGGATCTAATATATTGGTTCAATGCTTTCTGGACTGAAATTCATTAAAGTGTGTTCACATTTTAGAAATATTTGATGTTATTCATATCATCGCCTACTGTCTTTTTTAAGCTCATTCAGTGCCTCAGAAGAATTCAAATGTATATTTTTCTCCCTAAATAAAATGATGGAAACATTTTTTTCTTGTAGCAGATTACCCTAAGATATAATAGCTAATATTCAATCATTTCTGTTTTCCAAACAGTTTCCAACTTCGCTGCTCACCTGTGAAATGCATGCTATTGTCTTCCAGCCCCATTTTGCAGATGGAAAAGGTGAGGCACAGAGCGGTTAATGATCTTGGTAAGGTCAGACAGTGGTGAGTGGTACATGCAAGCTGGGAAATCATGATTCTTAACCATCAGGTCTACGTAGTCTACTTAATTTGCCTACATAATTTGCATGCACTGCAGATTCCAGTTAATCAGAATAACAAGGTAAAGTCAAATGATGTGAAGATTACATGATGCTCATAAGGTATTTGATTCCTTGAGAAATGTAATTGGTATGGAAAAGACTCCAGTTTGGGATGTTATGTAATTCTACTCCCTCATTATTTACATGCATGAGAATGTGTAACAGCAACTCGCTGGAAGAGTTAAATAACAATCACTTATTTGCAGCTTCAGAATCTCCTCTTATTTGGGCATGTGTCAAGTTTCTTGCCCTCAAATAACTGATCTTTTACAGAAAAAAATTTTCTTTTCTGTTAGCCTACACCAGGATAGTGAGGGATTGACTGAAGTTGATACCCCACGGCAATGTTGAGATTCCTAGGAAATCTAAAGCAAACCAAATCCTTAATAGCAAAATTAAAATTGGTAAGAAAAAGATGCAAAGACAGAGAAATAACCGAGATGACATCTTCACACCCAAAGCAGCAACTTAGACTGATAACTATATTCAATAGGGTTTCAGAAGGAGTATGTAAGACAAGCCTCTCCATGGCCAACGTGTTTTTTGTTTTTTTCTTTTGTTTGTTTTTTTTTGTAGAGACAGAGTCTCATTTTATCACCCTCGGTAGAGTGCGTGGCATCACACAGCTCACAGCAACCTCCAACTCCTGGGCTTAAGCGATTCTCTTGCCTCTCCTGAGTAGCTGGGACCACAGGTGCCCGCCACAATGCCCAGCTATTTTTTTTGTTGTAGTTCAGCTGGGGCTGGGTTTGAACCCACCACCCTCAGTATATAGGGCTGGCGCCTTACTGACTGAGCCACAGGCACTGCCTGGCCAATGTGTTTTAATAGATCACCAGATAGCAGGAAATAATAGACTTTCTACCAGATTTTTACCCAGAAAAAGTACAGGCCTAGGAAGCAGGGGCTGAATTCCAAGAGATGGTTAACCACAAGCAAGTTTCTCAATTTTTTGGGACTCTTGGTTCCTGATCTGGAAAGTAAGGATGAATGGTCCCTCTTGCAACCTTTCCAAGAACAGACTAAATATAATATATGTAAATTTCTTGGTTTACAGTGCATGCTCAAAATATTATAGCTAGCATTACCACTGCAGCATACTACAAAGATTACAAATGAGGAAAGAAATGCATTTTAAAAAAGTGTTTCTATAAAAAACTTTAATAAACCTAATCTCTTGTCCTTTGAAAACAAAGGTAATTAGCAGACATTCTAAGAAGTTCTTAAATATAGAGACTGGCTATAACCTAGAATTCTTAATAATTGTTGTTAAAATAAACCAGTCTTTACCATAGCATGGCAGAAAAGAAACTACCTGCTTAATTCCACAAGTTTTTCCCACTTCCTGTATCTTTTTCTAGAAAAGTTTTTATTCTGGTACCAAGATGAAATGTTAAAATCTCTGCTAAATTTCTTATATCTACACTAAGAACTAAATACTTTAAATAGGTTCCTTTCTTCACTTTCATTCAATCTTGTGTCCCCAGAGTAACAATCATTAGCTATGATGTCTGTTATATCAAAAATATGTAAAGTAAGCTCAGTGTGGTAGCTCACACCTGTAATCCTAGCAGGTTGGGAGGCTAAGCTAGAAGGATGACTTGAGGCCAGTTCAAGACCAGCCTGGAAAATAGTGAAACTCCCATTGCAATAAAAAAAAAATTAGCTGGGCATGGTGGTGTGGCCTGTAGACTCAATAACTTGAACCCAAGAGCTTGAGGTTGTGTAGGCTATGATGATGCCAGCGCACATGATCATACCCAGGCAACAGAGCAAGATCTTATCTCTCAAAGAATAAAAAGGAGAGGCTGGAAAACTAGAAACAGTCAAAGCATGCTTTTCTCAAGGAGAGGAAGGCTGCAGGCGGAGCCCACCTACAGATGGCTCTTCTTCAAAAGGCATTGTGAAACTGTAAAGAAGCAACAGGGGATATTCAGAGTGAAGGAGAAAGTGACAGGGCAATTCATTCTACAAGACCAAAGAGATCTGAGGGGAGGCATCTGCACATGGGGAAGATCAAGAGAATAAAGCACTACGGCTCCACACTCACTCCAAAGGCACTGTGGCCTGAGCTATGAGGGGCTCCCTCTACCCCTGCAGAACTCCAGACTGATCAGGGAGATGCCTAGAGTCTGTACAGAGACACTGCACCAAAGAGTAGGGGCTGTGGGGATCTGGAAGCTGCCAATCCTAGGTTTCTGCAGCTGACACCATCCTGAGCTCTCAGGCATAGGGTGCCAGGTCTGCAGGGAACTCAGTTTTGCAACAGCACCCTTCCAATCATCCTGCCATGCCATAGAGGTCTCTCTACAGTGTCCTGTGACTGCATGGCCCCTCTCTCCAAACATGGGATCTGAGCAGTGGAGGGAGAATTCTCAGAAGCCACAGGTACCACCTAGAAAGGCTTGGGTGACTGATTCAGTGGGACCTAGGTGAGGTAAGAATCCCAGCAATCCAGGGGCAGCAGCCCACCTCCATGGTCCCTGTGCCACTGGAACTGACCTTTGCCCATGAAATTCAACATCCATAGCTCCTATGTCACTACTGGAATAGCCCCTCAGCCTGAGTGGCTCTGCCCACACAGTCCCCCCTTCTAATCCTGAGATTTCTTTTGTGCCCAGGCCTGAGACTCTGCCTCTGTGGCTTCAGGGCTTCTGTCAGGCCTGCAAAACCACCCATGAGATTCCAGAATTGCATCTGGACCCCCTAAACTCACCCTCAAGTCTCCATCAAGGCCATTGGGTCCCCGGAACTACCCTTAGGTCCAATACCCTGCCACTGACTCCTAGGCCTCAAGCTGCCATTACCCCTGGACCTGGTTTGAGCAAACATTCGCAGCCTGGTCACAATCATAGAGGAACAGGACAAGACATAACAGCTGCACTACAGGCTCTCAGCGTACCCTCCCCTACCCTCCCCTACAAGGTCGGCATTCCAGAATAGGACAGAAATCACCATCTAGGGTTGTCTTCTTCTTCTCATTAAGTAGGAGAGCACCCAGCAAAGGATCACAGATTCCCTGAAAGACTATGAGCCCTGAGCCAAGAGAAAAGGATTCTCAGATGACACAAAACCAGCCAAAGAACTCTGGCAATATGAACAAACACAGTGCAATGCCCCCAGGGGATCACAAGTAGTGGGCTGCAACCAAAAGAAAATTGTTGCACCAACAGAAATGGAATTCAGACTATGGATGGCAAATTAAATGAATGTAATTAAAGGGAAAGTTTAAAACCAACAATAAGAAGTCAAAAAAATTTTCAGGAAATCATTGAAAAATTAACTAAAGAGCTGGACAACATAAGAAAGAATATAATAAAACTTTAAGAAATGAAAGATTCTTTTAGGGAATTTCAAAACAGAGCAAAGAGTTTCAATAACAGATAAAGCCAAACAGAAGAAAAAGTTCTAGAGCTTGCAGACAAGGCGCTCAAGCTAACCTAGTCATTCAAGCATGCAGAAAAGAGAATAATGAAGAATTAATAATCCCTTAGAGAAATATGGGACTATGCAAGGTGAACTGATACATGAATTATAGGTTTCTCTGAGGGAGAAATAGAAAGACCAAAAAGCATAGAAAATCTATTTGAGGAAATCATTGGGGAAAACTTACCTGGTATCACCCAGCATTCAAATATCTAGATATAAGATGGTCATCAAACCAGAAAGATTCATAGCAAGTAGGACATCTCCAAGGCACATATTAATCAACCTGGCCAAGTCAAAATTAAGGAGAAAACTCTACAAGCAACAAGATGAAATCAAAAACTAAGCTACAAAAAGACCCCAATAGGCTAACTGCGGAATTCACAGCGGAGTCCTTACAAGCCAGAGAAATTGAGATCACATCTTCAGTCCTCTTAAACAAAACAGCCATCCTAGAATTTTGTATCCTACAAAACTAAATTTCATAACTGATGGGGAAATAAAGACTTTTTTAGATAAGCAAACACTGAGGGAATTGGTCACTACCAGACCTACCCACAGGAACTACTCTAAATTGTATTATATATATATATATACACACACACATACACACACACACACATACATACATATATATAGATCAGCACAATAGCTATCCACTAATGTAGAATCACCTGAAAGCTAAAGTTTGCAGCTCTCATAAAACAATAGTACAAGATGAAAAACCCAGCAATAAGATACTACCCAACATGATAAACAGAATAGCATCCCACATATTAATACTACCCCTCAACATTAGTGGTCCAAATGTGCCATTAAAAGACAGAGGCTGAATGGACAAAAAAAAAAAAAAAGAAAAAAACCATCTGCCTTCTCCAGGAAACATTTCTAACTCATAAGGATTCACACAGACTCAAAGTGAAGAGATAGAAAATAATAATATTTCATGCAAACGAAACCAAATTAAACCAAGTGTACCGTTCTCATATCAGATAAAATTGACTTCAAATCATCCATGGTAAAGAAAGACAAAGATGGTCATTATCTAATTTCAAAGGGAGCAATTCAACAAGAAGACATGATTCTAAATATTTATGAACCTAACATGAGAGTGCTCCAATTCATAAAGCAAATTCTACTAGATCTTACAAAAGAAATAAATGTCACCCTTGTTATTGCCAGGGATTTCCACACCCCACAGAAAGAACTGGACTTATGATCAAAACAGAAAATACATTTCTAAAAACTAGACTTCAATGGGACTCTAGAACAAATGTAACTAACAGACATTTACAGAACATTCTACCCAAATATTACTGAATATACATTTTTCTCACCACCACATGGGACATTATCCAAGATGGATCATATCTTAGGACCAAATCATATCCCAAAATAATAAAAAAAAACAAAATAATACCCTGTATCTTCTCAGACCACAGTGGAATAAAACTAGAAATCATTTCCAAGAGAGACACTCCTATCTATACAAAGTCATGGAAATTAAACAACTTACCACTAAATAATTCTTGAGTTACTCATAAAATTAAGATAGAAATCAAAAGTTTCCTTGAACTGGATGACAAAATAGATATAAATTATCAAAACTTATGGGACTCAGCAAAAGTAGCCCTATGGGAAAATTTATAGCCTTAAATGCCTACATCAAAAAGACAGAAAGATCACAAATGACAACCTAATGTCATCTCTCAAGAAACTAGAAAAGGAAGAACAAACCAAACCCAAACCCAGCAGAAGAAAAGAAATATCAACGCTCAGAGAAAAACAAAATGAAATCAAAACCAAAAAAGAAAAAATGCAAAGGAAAACAAACCAAAAAGTTTGTTCTGTGAAAATATAAACTAAATTGATGGGCCTCTTTCTAGAATAACCAGGAATAGAAAAGAAGAATACAAAAACCTTAGCAGAAATGAAAAATGAGATATTACATCTGACATCACAGAAATACAAAATATTATTCATGAATACTATGAAAATCTCTACACATATAAACCAGAAAACATAGGAGAATGGACAAATTCCTGGAAACACACATCAGACCAATGACAGTTATATCAAAACAACAATTAAAAAATCTTCCAAAAATAAAAATCCCCAAACCAAAGGATTTACAGATGAATTCCACAGGACCTAAATAGAAGAGCTGGTACCCACCCTACAGAATTTATTCCATAACATCGAGAAGGAGGAAATTCTCCCTAACTCATTCTATGATGCCAGTATCGCCTTGATCTCAAAGCCAGGAAAGAACCACAACAAACCCCAAAACCACAGACCAATATCCCTTATGAATATATATGAAAAAATCCCCAGCAAAAAACTAGCAAACAGAAATCAACAGCACATCAAAAAAGTAATCTGCCATCACTAATAGAGCTTCATCCCAGGGATGCAAGGATAGCTCAACATACATAAATTAATAAATGTAATGCAAAAACTGAAGCAAAAACAAAGACCACATGATCATCTCAATGAATGCAGAAAAACATTTGACAAAATTGAGCACACTTTCATTATAAAAATCCCCAACAACCTAAGCTCAGAAGGAACATAACTCAAAATTATAAAAGCCATAAATAACAAACCCTCAGACATCATACTGAATGAAGAAAAGTTGAAAGCATTGGCCCTAAGAACTGAAATTAGTCAAGGTACCATTTAAACATGGTACTGAAAAGTCCTAACCAGAGCAGTTAGGCAAGAGAAGGAAAGAAAGGGGATCCGAACCAGGAGAGTGGTCAAACTATCAAATTTTGCTGATGACATGATCTCGTAACCAGATAATGCAATATTCTATACCAAACAATTCCTAGAATTAATAAATAAATGGAACAGTCTCAGGTTACAAATTGAATATACACAAATCAGTAGCTTTTCTATATACCAATAGCAGCCAAGTTGAGAGTCAAATCAAAGACTCTATGCTAGTCGTAATGGCTACTAAGAAAGTAAAATACTTAGGAATATACTTAACCAAAGAAGTGAAAAATTTCTGCATGGAGAACTACGCAACACTGAGGAAAGAAATCAGAGATGACACAAATAAATGGAAAAACAAAGCATGTTCATGAATTGGTAGAATCAACATTGTTAAAATGTTTATACCATCCAAAGCGATTAACAGAGTCAATGCAATCTTTATCAAAATACCAACATTGAACATATTTCACAAATCTTGAAAAAATTAATTCTTCATTTTGTTTGTAATCAATAAAGACTCTAAATATCCAAGGCAACTTTAAGTTAAAAAGAACAAACCTGGAGGCATCACATTACCTGACTTCAAATTATATTAAGGTTATAGTGACCAAAACAGCATGGTATTGATACAAAAATAGAGACCAGCAGGATATTAGAGAGAACCCAAAAATAAAACCCTATAGCTACAACAAACTTTTCAACAAAACAGACAAGAACACACACTGGGGAAAGGAAGCCCTGTTCAATAAATGGCGCTGGGAAAACTAGATAACCACATGCACAAGATTGAAAGAGGGTCCCTATCTCTTGACATTTACCAAAATCAGCTCAAGATGAATAAAAGATTTAAATGTGGAGCATGAAACCATTAATACTCTAGAGGGAAATGTAGGCAAAACTGTTCTCCTAATTCGTATAGGCAAAGAATTTATGACTAAGATCTCAAAGGCAATGACAGCAACAAAGATAAATAAGTAGATTTGATTAAATCAAGGAAATAACAGAGTGAATAGACAACCAATATAGAATGGGAGAAAATATTCACAAACTATACATCTGATACAGGACTAATATCCAGAATCTATAAAGAACTCAAATAAATTAGCAAGATTAAAACAAACAACTCCATTAAAAAGTAGGCAAAAAACATGAACAAAAGTTTTTTCAAGAAGATACACACATGTCCAAGAAACATAAATCATGTTCAGCATCACTAATCATCAAGAAAATGCAAATTAAAATCATAATGAGACATCACCTTACCCCTGTCAGAATGGTTATTATCAAAAACTCCAAAAACAATAGATTCTGACATGAATGAAGAAAGAAAGGAATGCTGATACACTGTCCAGGGGAAGGCATAGTTGGTACAAGCTCTGTGGAAAACAGTATGGGGATTCCTCAAAGAAATAATTATGTATTTATCATTCAATCCAGCAATCCCACTACTGGGTATCTACCCAAAGGAAAAGTCATCACTTTAGCAAAAAGACACCTGACTTAAATGTTTATTGTCGCACAATTCACAATCACGAAGACCTGAAATGAACTCAAGGGCCCATCATCAATTCATGAGTGAATTAACAAAATATAGTATATAAACAGAGGGTGCCAAAAAATGTATACATATTTTAAGACAGGAAAAAAACATATAAACACTTGGTATATACTGATAACATTTGTTGTCTTACATATTGTATCTTACATCTCTTGTAATTGCAAAAGTCAAATGTGACTTGAGTATATTCCATGGAGTACCACTTAGCTATTAAAAGGAGTGAATTAATGTCTCTTGTAGCAACTTGGATAGAACTGGAGACCATTGTCCTAATAGGAAACCAAACACCACATGTACACTCTAATAATTTGGATGTAATCAATGAGCACACATGGGCACAGAAAGATGTAAAAGTCACTGGAAATTCGGAAGAGAGAGGGGCAAAGAAAGAAGGGGTAAAAACCTACTTAACAAGTACAATGAACACTGTTGGCATGATGGACTCATTAACAGCCCTGACTTAAGCATTATGTAAGCTATCCATGTTAAAAAAAGGTTTGTAGCCCCTTAATATTTTGAAATTTAAAAAGAAGCATACTTTTTTTTAATAATTGCTATTTCAGTTAAAAACCTTTTAAAATAATTACTATTTTAGTTAAGATTCCTTTTATTTTTTTTTTTTTTTTTGAGACAGAGCCTCAAGCTGTCACCCCTGGATAGAGTGCTGTGACATCACAGCTCACAGCGACCTCCAATTCTTGGGTTCAAGCGAGTCTCTTGCCTCCGCCTCCCAAGTAGCTGGGACTACAGGCGCCCGCCACAATGCCTGGCCATTTTTTGGTTGCAGCCATCATTGTTGTTTGGCGGCCCGGGCTGGATTCGAACCCGCCATCTCAGGTGTATGTGGCTGGCGTCTTAGCCCGTTGAGCCACAGGCGCCGAGCCAGATTCCTTTTATTTTAATGTCATCTTTTGTTCTGGCCTTTTAATGGCTTCCTGAGATACTTACTGGTTATTAAAGAAGCCACTCAGATTTAAGCTGTGTTTGTTCTTTGAAAGTGAACCCTCAACTTTCTGATTCCCAAATATTAAAATAATGGAAAAAAAAAATTCTCTCCAAAAAAGCGTGACATGATTATTTACATGGTGAGTCTGATACAGGGCAGGTGGCACCCCAGCCAGCTTGGGGGAGTTGAGGGGAGGTCCCTGGGGTGTTGGTGCTGGGGCACCCCAGTGGTGGGAGGGTTGGTGGGGGGGGCGGGCCAGGAGGCTCCAGTAGCCAGAGGAGCCAGACAACAGCTGGGAAGACACAAGCGCCTTAGTGTTCCCCCACTCCCCAGCCCATGCAGTTGACCAGGGAATCCCATTTCCTAGGCCTGGTCAATTCCATGTAGGTTTCATAGGCTTGGTCAATTTCATGTAAGTTTCCTTTGGGAACAAAGGGATTGTATCCATTCATTTGTTGGGCTATATATCTCCAAGGACCCAAAGAAGAGATTTTTTTCTGACTTGAGTTTTTCCCTCTGCCAGAAGCTCTGGTGATTTCTCTGTACTCTTTTCTGTAAAATACATCATGTCTTATCACTGATTTGTGGTCAGTGGATTCATTCTTTGAATCCCGGAGACCAAAGACCTACTGAAGAAGAAATTCCTATATCAGTTCTGCCAATTTACCCTGAAGCATGGATGATTACATGTTCTGAAGGGTGTTTCTACTGAATAAAGTAGAAAAAGAATACAACTTTGGGACAAAGACAGTTAAGATATCACCTCTGTAATGCTATAGTCACCACAAGGTTCCAGAGCTGGCTTACTGCTTTAACACTTGCTTGGCGCTTTATGGGTTTAGGGATGGGTTGTTTTATTTGAGGGTGACTGCAATATGCCATCCCAAAATATGCTTCTTTGGCATAGGATTTTTGAGCTAGTGGCATTTAAGGAGCAAATTCAGGAAAGCTCTCTGCTCTCCCTCTATTTGCCTAAAAGCAGGACATAAATTTATCAAAACAAAAGACATTTCACCTTCCCTCTGTAAGCAGGGAGAACAAAGGTTAACGATTAAAAACAACTTCAGACGCTTTGGGGTTTGGACATGGCACCAGAGAAAACGACATTAACAAGCTTTACTAATGAGTCTTCATCCTACAGTTAGTTACTTGCCTTCCCCACCTGAAGCTGCCCCTTCACCTTGTCTTGCCACTTCTCTAGAAATGTCCTCTTCCTGTGGAAGATGCCCTATCACCTGAAACTCAAAGCCACTTCTTTGAGAACTACTCTTTCCCGAGGTGTCTCCCATGAACATATGAGATATACATTTTAATAAATGTCTTCTTGATTGGCTCGGCTCCTGTGGCTCAACAGGCTAAGGCGCCTGCCACGTACACCTGAGCTGGCGAGTTCGAATCCAGCCCCAGCCCACCAAACAACAATGACGGCTGCAACCAAAAAATGGCTAGGCATTGTGGCAGGTGCTTGTAGTCCCAGCTACTTGGGAGGCAGAGGCAGGAGACTCGCTTGAGCCCAGGA
>CAUYRH010145243.1:0-23340 GCA_963574655.1 Perodicticus potto
TCTGAGGCTCAGTATGAAGTCATCAGTTAACTTCTTATTTTTTTTCCAAAGTCTCAAAAAATAGACAACTAATATTATATAAATAAAAGTAAAAGAGAGTTCCAAAAAAACAGATCACGCCAAATCTTATAGATAACAGAAAAAGAAGAAATATTTCAAAAACGTTCTATTTGATCTGGATACACCTGATATTGAAATTGGAGAAAATGTATTGTTATAAAGGAAAATTACAAACATATTTCATTTATAAATGAGGAAGCAATATCCAAACAACATATTGACACGTTGAATTAAAATTCAACTGTGAAAATCATTATTCATGGGATTTCTGAGACTTTTTTTTTTTTTTTTTTTTTTTTTTTGGTTTTTGGCCAGGGCCAGGTTTGAACCCACCACCTCTGGTATATGGGGCCAATGCCCTACTCCTTTGAGCCACAGGCACCACCCATTTCTGAGACTGTTTTCAGAGAGAATATTTAGGATTCAGTGGAGTGAAAAATAAATAAAAATAATATCACTTCATTTTCAAGGTTGGGACAAATAGCAAGATATGACAAAGTAATAAGAATGTTTGGGAAAAAATTTGTGGGCTTACTACTACTAAGTCTGATAGGAGAATGGAACTTTAGTGGTACTGTTCATGGTATTATATAGAATTTTCAATCTGGGCAGATTTATTTACTTAATCTCTTGCAAAGCTATATGACTCTAAGGTCAGATGAGTCAGAATTCAGCCTTCTAATGAGAGCAGGACATACACATGGACAATTAAACTCCATAGAGGTTTCCTTTGGAGTTTTCTATTAATTGTAGTGGCAGTAAAAAGATCAATTGTTTTAATTCTCTGCTTTCCAGAAGAAAGTAATAATGCTGCCCCCTCAAAAAAAACATATGAATGTGGGATGGAAAATGTAAGAAAGTTCCATCATCATAGTTGAATGTGTTGAAATGTTGCTGTGTATATAAAATACTGTTACTGGGAATACAAAAATATGAAGAATGATTTGAAAATTGATAAAAAAATCATGCAGTGGAATCCTACAAATTGTGCCAAATATATGCCAGTTTCTAGGAAAAGTACTTTCTTTCTGTTCTGTATACTTTATATTTAATAGTCTCCCATTTGTACTATATCAACTAGATTATCAGTGGAAGACAGTGCAATCTTCCAATTTCATATGCTATATGGACATCAATACTGGAATTTCAATATATTTTTACCTGTCACTTTATACAGGTAAAATAAATTATTTTTTATCATTTATTTATCACATTGATAAGCAATTCCTCTCTGTATTCTTATTTTAACTTACCAGTGTTTCTAATTAGAGAATATTTAATAACATTTAACTCAAATTATGTCATACATAAAAATTTATAAAAATAGATCTCCATTCATGAGTTTTCTTTGTTTAACAGGGCATAAGTTACTCATTATAAAGAAATTAACAAGAAATTGGAAAATTTTTGTCAAGTGAATCTAGAACTTCTCTGTCTCTCTCTTCTTTTCCTAAAGAAGCGTGTTTTCAGAGAGGCATGAATAAAAAAATCCACAGGCCATAAGGAGGCCTGTAGTATGCTGCAGGTACAACATTTAGGCAATCATGTACAGCACAGTCAACACAGGAGTGGTGGAGATATGAGTAAGGAAAAACTGGGTAATTGGCCACTTAGGTGCAAATAATTGTGCTAAGGTTGGAATTTATGCACTCAACATGTATCTCTTAAATCGAGGTCCAGCAATTTGAGCTATATGATTATCTAAAATAAAAATGTTCCATGTATAATTCTGATAAAATATTAAAATTTTTATGCATTTTGATGTTCTCATTGCTGATTTTGTTCCATCTGATCTCTTATAGTTCTGTGCTTAAAAGGGAATGGGTATTAATTTTATATTGCTGAAATAAAGTAAAAAGTTAAACTTTTTCATCTACTTTCCTGATGTATGATTCAGTCTGAATAGTTTATCATTTTAGCTCATTTTTAATAATCCTGAGTTCTTAAAAGTTTTTCATGTGTTTTAAAAACTCAGGATAGGTGAAATATTAAACTTGTTACAATAATAATTTAGCGGTTAGTAAGTTTGATGCTATAATATCTTACTTTTTTTCTTATGGAATCAAGGGCATTATAAAATAGCAATGGTAGTAACCATAGTACTTATTAAAAATAATTTGAAATAATATGGAACATCTTTTATGCTGTATGACATTTTAAATATAAGTACTTTTTAAAAGTAAATGTTGTAATGGAAAAAATAGTCAATAAATATATAATGGAAAGTTTATGTGCTCATATCAACAAAAATATATTATTTTTGATGCTAAGTAATTGTCAAGAAGAATATTTTTAATTGGTAAGCTCTTCTACTAAATTCAAATACTTAGTATTCATCATAAACCTTATAGTCAATAATTAATGGATACTACAGAGTAGATAGTAATCAGTATTGTTATCGGTTTACAGAGAAGATAATGTATTAATCTATGAACAAAAAATATGTTACTAAACAGTTCAAACTCTATGCACTAGCTTATTTATTTCCTTTCCAATTAATTTTTAAAAATAAATTGCATGCAAGCAAAAAAAGCTTTATAGATAATCACATAAAATTTAGGATAGATAGGGACTAGGTGAAAATTTATTAAAGGCAACAATAATATTAAGTTAAACACATATTGTTACATAAATTTTCACTAAAAACACCCTAAATCATCAAACAGGGGGGAAAATGAATAGAAAAGAAACTAGCTCCTATGAAGCCAAAAGTCATCTATAGTTCTAAAATTTAGTGCTGTGAAGTGCTATAGATAGAATGAACAGTGAATCAGAAATAATAAAATCAGGAACATTTGCAGGACTGTCATGGCAAAACTCAACAGTTAAATGACATCCTGAGGAAAGCTTAGAAGCACAAATAAAATCAGGATTAATGAGGAAAAACATAAGGACCATAAATGTAACCAAATCAAACCAAATCAATACATTTACCATCCAGCCAAACAAACGAACAAACAACAAAAAATATCTAAAAGCATTTGTCTGACTCTGTGACTACTGGGTAGAAAACAGAAGGTATTAATAAGGCTTCCAATAAAATTTCTCAATGAAAAGTATTATAATTATCATGAGAAAATCACAAGAAGATACTGTAGTAAATTGGCCTTCATGCTGACCCAACAAATATGTTGGTAGACAGGAAGGAGATATAACCATAAGGCAAAGTATCTGTGAGAGGTAGTTAGTGTTACTAATCTATCAAAATTTAAATAATTTACATTCTCAGTTTTCTTCCCAGGATAGTCTCTTCCGTACTTTTCAAATGCATGATACAAAGTAAATGTTACATTCTCAAGGAAGGAGAAAAATAAAAATATTTCATCATGAGAATGTCTCACCTGTACTAATAAAATGAGCAAACTAGCAAAGCACAGATAGAGAAACTAACAAAATTTTATACTGCAAAAAAATTAAATTTAATAACAAATAGTGGCTTTTGAAACCTTAGAAATTCCAGATTGTAAGTGTTAAAGAACACATGATTAGGCAGCACCTGTGGCTCAAAGGAGTAGGGCGCTAGCCCCATGTTCCAGAGGTGGTGGGTTCAAACTAGGCCTGGGCCAAAAAACGCAAAAAGAAAAAAAAAAACAAAAAACACATGGTTAAGTCAACTGAAGGCAATAAAAATCAGTTTGGCAGTACTTTAGTTATAAATAATTAAGGGACAGGAAATAATTAAATTAAAACTAATTAGTTGATTTGTCACAGATCAGATGGCAATAAGAGGCTAGTTTTATCTCTAGATTCTCGGTCTGGTCCATAGGTCTGTATCTCTATTTTTTATGTCAATACCATGCTGTTTTGATCACTTTATCCTTGTAGTATAGTCTAAAGTCTGGTAAAGCGATGCCTCAAAATTTGTTCTTATTATAGGATCTCATTAGCTATTCATATGGATTCCAACACGAAGTGCAGAACTATTTTGTCAAAATCTGCAAATTATAGGTATTTTAATAGAGATTGATTTCAGTGAATATGTAAATCACTTTGGATAATATAGCCATTTTAGTGATGTTGATTCTGCCAATCCATTATTATGATTTGTTTTTTCATCTGTTAACATCTTCTGCAATTTCTTTTCTCACTGTTTCATGGTTCTCTCTATAGGGATTCTTCACTTCTTTAGTTAAATGTATCCCAGGAATTTCATTTTCTGTGATGCTACTGTGTCTTTGATCCTCAGCTTGACTGTTGTTGGGGTATATGAAGCATACTTTGGGGAAGAGACTCCCTGCTCAATAAATAGTACTGGGAGAACTGGATACCCACATGTAAAAGACTGAAACAGGACCCACACCTCTCGATACTCACAAAAAGTAACTCATGATGGATAAAAGATTTAAAACTAAGACATGAAACTATACAAATCCTAGAAAAAATGTGGAAAAATCTTTTAAACATATTGGCCTATGGAAATAATTTATGAAGAAGACCCCTATGGCAATTACAATAACAAGAAAAATAAATAAATGGGACTTGATCCAGTTAAAAAGTTTTTGCATAGCCAAGGACGTAATCAACAAAGCAAATAAGCAACTTAGAGAATTGGAGAAGATATTTGCATGCTATACATCCAACAAAGGGCTAATAAGCAGAATCTACAAAGAACTCAAGCAAATCAATAAGATCAAACAATTCCATTAAAAATTTGGCAGGAGATATGAACAGAAACTTTTTTATGAAAATAGACAAATGGTCAACAAACACATGAAAAAAATGCTCATTATCTCTCCAGACATGCAAATCAAAACCATATTGATATATCTCTTAACTCCAGTGAGAATGACTCACAACATAAAGATTCAAAGCAATAGATGCTAATGTGGATGCAGAGAAAGAAACATTCACTGTTGATGGGACTGCAAAGTACTATAACTTCTATGGAAAGTAGTATGGTGATTCCTCAAAGAACTGAAAGTTGACTTACCATTTGATCTCTCAATCCCATTACTACATATTTACCCAAGGGGAAAAATACATTTTATCATAAAGGTACTTGTACTTAAATGTTTATAGCAGCACAATTCACAATTGTAAAGTTATGGAAACAAATTGCATAAATTGTGGTATATATGTACCATGGAATATTATTCAGCCATAAAAAGATGGAATGTAGTATCTTTTGTAACAACCGAGATGAAATTGGAGACCGTTCTGAGTGAGGTATCATAGGAATGGAAAAATAGACACTACCTATATTCAATACCAAATTAGAACTAGATGATCAACACCTATATGCTCATATGAAAGAAAAATTTGATTAAATTCAAGTGGGAGGAGTGGTGATGAGGAAATTCCCACCCTGTCGGTACATTGCATGGACATGTACCTCATTACAAATGTTTTGAGACAGATTGTGCTTTGGTCCCTTATTTCACTCTCGAAAACCACACTCACTGGCTTGCTTTCTGATTCACCTGTTCAGGTTTCAACTTACTCGGTTTATGAATCCTGCTGGAAGTTTTCATGGATTCCCTCTGAGTGGAATTTCTGTTTATTAATTTTTGTGTTTCTAAAAATCATTATAATTACCCACATGTATTGCACACTTTCTGGGTGAAGGATGCACCTATAATTCTTACAAAAACCCTTTCTGATCCTATGGGAGACCTCATCCAACATAATAATTTTCCTGTGCTGCACCAGTGTTGGATTAGTTCCAACACATTTTTTCCCTCTGTGTTTGTTCACTTGTGCCACTTCTGGAGCCTGAGACATTTCCTCATGTAGTACGGACTCCAGCCAACAGATACTGTGCAGGTGTACTCTTTCTGTTTCCTAGATGGCCATGTGTTTTGACGTGAATATGTAATTTTGTATTATGTTTATATGATTGTGCTTGCAGAAAAAAGGCAGAGAGAAGGCGTGTGCATGATGATAATATCACAACATGCATTTTTGAGGATAATGAAATTGAAGGAGAGTTTAGTGATGAAAGTGAGCATGAAGAAATTCTTCTTGAACGCAATGAGTGATATTAGTTCCAGTAAGTCTGAATATAGTCATGAAAAAGAAACTGATGATCATATGCAATCTGTAACAAGTAGTTGGAAGGTTTATCACTATGGTGATGGACATCTTATAAAGTTCCTGCACTCTGTCACATAACAGGGATTCACCCCTCCTCAAAGTGCTCAGCTAAAAATTGAACTTGACTATTTCCAGCTCTTTTCCTCAGATGATCTTATTGGTAAAATTGTGTCTATAACAAATGTGGATGCAGCAAAAAAAAATGTAGAAGTGACTCCACTAACAAAATACTCCCGGGGCATTTGTAGAAGGATGCTTCATCTGAAAAAATGAAGGCGTTCTTTGGTGTAATAATGAATATGGTTCTGAATTTGAAGGTGAAATTAGTTGATTATTTTACCAAAGACTGGCTAGACCAAACCCCATTCTTCAAGGAGGTTTTCTCTTATCTCCCTTTTTCTCAAATATTTTGGATGCTACATTTAATTCCTCCTGTCCCAGCTCAAGGGGATGTGTGCACCCGGGGAACAAGGTGAAGAATGTTAGTGAGTATATTGACAATAAATGCAAAGAACTTTATACACCAGGAAGAAGTGTGGCTAATAGATGAGGTTTCAAAGGGAGGATTCAATTCAGGTGCTACAATCCAAAGAAGCCTACAAAGTGGGGCCTATGAATTTTTTTGCCTGTGTGATTAAGAAAATGGTTATGTGCTTTCTAACATCCCCTGTTCCGGTAAGATAACAACAGAAAGTCTTATTTATCCTGATTTGCCATTTATATCTTGAATAGTGATTCCTGTGGCACATGTTTTGCAAGTACACACAAGTGATTCAGCCTTGATTGACATCTACATTGACGGATTCTACACAACCCTTAACTTGCTCAGGAAAGGCATAAAATGAAAATGCATATAGCAGTAAGAGTTAAGGCTTCTAGGAAGGATTTTCCATGTGATCTGGAAAAGAAGCAACTTCAGGAATATGAGTTATGTGCCTAACAATGTGAGATGAAAATGGTGTGCTTATCATTCCATGACAAGAAGTTAGTGACAGTGGTGAGTACATTCTTTGATCCTCAAACACAGTCGATCACATGTTATAGGAAAGAACAGCCTGTTCAATTTGAAAAAGTGATGGTTATTTTAGATCACACACAGTTTATAAGAGGAGAGAACAGAGCTGAATAGTACTGTGGCTGTTACAGATTTACAAGGGGATCTAAAACTGGTGGAAAGTCATCAACCTTTTGGCTGTGGGAAGTTGCAATGAGAACAGCTCAATCATTTACTCCATAGATAAGAAGGAGCGTGGAAAAAAAACACAGCCACATTTTTTATATCGGAGAAACCTCATCACTCATCATGTGAACAATGTAAGGAACAGAAATTCAAGAAAGACGAAAAGAACAACATCTTCTGACAATGAGGAAAGGCTAAAGGGGAAGAAGAATTTTATAACATAAAATGAAAATTAACAAATAATTACATGGTTTGCAGGAAAAGAAATAATAAAGGTGGAAGGAGAGAGACCAGATTGTACTGTGAGACATGCAAGAGAAAACCTGGACTTTATCCTGGAGATTGCTTCAAGAAGCATCACACGCAAAAAAATTATAAACAAAAGCACTTTATTTTATGTAACTGAAAATCGATAATAAAACCATCAGCTAAGTGCATATTTATGTTTTATCTTTTAAAACTGTAGGATAATTAGAAGTAATCCACCAAAATCTTTCTCTCACCAAATGAATAAGAGCTGGGGAAGATGTGGGTGGCTGAAAAATTGAATTGGAGAGGGTTAACCTTACAAATGTAACCACAACATATGTACCCCATATAATCTCAAATTTAACATTTCAACTAAAACATTATGAACAGACATAACCATAGATATCTTTTCAAATGACAAGCATGGAAAATACACAATACTGAATGCTATAGATGGAAATTTTCTGTTTCCCCAAAATTCATATGTTGACATGTAATCCTCAAGTTAATGATATTAAAATGTAAGATCCTTGGGAAGTGATAAGGGAATGAGGGCAGAGCTCTCAAGACTGAGGTTAGCCCTTCAAAAGAGCAATAACACGTGAGGACAAAGAAGATAGTTGTCAATGAACAAGGAAATGGGCTCTCAACAAACATCAAATCTTCCACCGCCTGATCTTGGACTTCCCAGCCTCCAGCACGATGAAAAATACATTTTGGTTTCTTATAAACCATATGTTAGAATAGGCCAAACAGACTAAAACATTAATTTGTAAAGTTTAGAAAAAATTAAGACAAATGTAAATTTATTTTAATACTTCTAAAATTACACATAGATCCTTAATATTGTACCATAACCTTCTCACTTCCATTTTATGTGTTTGTATAATATTCTTATATATTTTACCTCTTCATATGCTATTTGCCCACAAACCTTTATAGTGGTTGATGTTAATATTTTTTCTAATGCTAATTTAAATTCAAGTACATTTACTTTTTCCTTTGCTCTTCATTTCCCTTTATATTTCTGTGCTTCCATGGGGAATAATTTTTATTGTGAAAACATTTTCTTTCATTTTCTTCATAGTGAATTTCTAAGGCCATAAAATTCTCTAAGCTTCTGTTTGCTTTTCCTTTCATTTTAGAAGCTACTTTTACTGTGTTTGGAATTCTTAATTATTTTTTCTTAATTGTCTTATGTTGTTTGGATATTGTCAGCTTTTAAAATGCTGTATTGTATTCTTTTTTATTGTTTCCATTCAAATGTCCACCATCTGTCTGAGCTTCTTCCTAAGCAATATATTATTTTTATTCTGGCTGCTTTAAATTTCCCCCTGCAATTTTATAGCCTAGACCTTCTTTTTATTTACCCTGTGCTAGTCCAATTGCCCAATGTTCACTGATTCATTACAGAGTGTATTTTACTTTTGTTTTGAAATAGTTAGCGTTAATATTATTGAAAATTTTGATAAGTATTTTTGTTACTACTTGATTATTATAACACTGCACATTAAATTGAAACAGTCATGAAGACACATGAGAAATACAGTAAGTGGTTTTATAGTGCAATAGAATTAGAGTGGGCAAAGAACAAAAAAAGAAGGAATGCTCATTTACTGTTGTTCTCCAATCACCAAAATTCCATATCCAGTGCTTTTTGATAAATATTTTCTCAAATACATATATTTTTTGTGATAGCAAAGGTCTTGAATCCTTAAATTATAGCATCAATATTATAGGCATATTAATACAATATTTTGTAAAGAGCATATTTGTAGGCCATTATTTCTAGCATTTTATCTACTATTTTATATTAAAAAAAGACTTATTTATCTCATTTTTAATAATTTTCCTGGTATACATTCTTTCTAATGTGTGATGTCTAAGTACTGTAATGTGTAATGAAAGGGCATTATCATGAACTATCTTTGAAACAAAAATTAAGATGTCACATTACTAGATAACCATGATTCTTAGAGGCACCATAAGTAATAATGTGTATATATTCATATATAATAATGTGTGTATGTATATATAGATAAAGAGATAATTGCAATCTGTTTTTTTTTTCTTGGCTTACATTTTACAAGGCAGCAATAAAAGTTTATAATCATAACACAGCCACTATGGAAAACAGTATGGAGTTTCTCAAGAAATTAAACATAGACTTACCCTCTTCACAATCCCCTTCTGGGGTTACATCCAAAAGAACTGAAATCAGTGTGTTGAGGAGATACCTGCACCCCCATGTTCACAGTAGCATTCCTCAGAATAACTAAAATATTACTTGTATATAACAAGTACCCATAAATGCATGAGTGGGTTTAAAAAATGAGATATATATTAAATGGCAGACGACTCAGCCCTAAAAAAGAAGAAACTCCTATCTTTTGCAACCACGTTTATGAACTCAGAGAACATTATGCTAAGCAAAATAAGCGAAGCACAGAAGTACAAATACTGCATTAACTTTCTTATATATGAAATCTAAAAAAGGCAAACTAATGCAGGGAGTAGAATGGTGGTCATCAGAAGCTGAGGGTTGGGGGTGGGCATAGAGAGACGTCACTCTTGAACGTATAAAGTGTTACTGTAAGAGTACTCATTTGCATTACTTCCTCAATGTATGGAAAACATACGTTATATGTAAGTTCAGAATTTCTCCTTGTTGTGCATTACAATTTCTTCCTTTATGAAAAAAAAAGTTAATACAAGATGACCTTTAAGTAAATGCCGTATCTCCATGAAAATTAGACAGTTCATTATTCATATTTTTAAATTTATAATACCTGTCTAAAAAAAACTCATAAAATCAGACTAACCATTTAATAACCACTTATCAAAAATATCTTATGTTATTGGTATAGTCCTTAAGTTTTAACAGTTTGGTAATGATACGTGTACTTCCAGCTAACTTTATATACCCACATATATATAAATATATTTTAGGTTTAAAAAAGGTATATACACACACGCAGAGGGAGGAAAAAACACATCATCATGGAAGGTAATTAAAAGAACTAAACAAAATCAAGACAATTCTCAAAATGTATTTTAAATCCTTCTCATTAATCAGTTGTTTTTCAAATGTAAATCATCCAAGAAACATTTGATTGACTGCTGTGTTCAAAATTCATAACATTATCCCCGTGCATTATTTCTCATTTCTGGGACAGTAATGCCTGGGATGAGATCCTAGGGCTGATAGCGACCACAGAAAGTAGGGGTGTGGGTGTGGTAAGAACAAGTCAGAGCAGTATTAAAAACTACAATCAGGCCCTTTGAGTTGTTTGTTTCTGGTTCTGTGAAAATTGGAGATGAAAAGTTGTGTATCCACCTAAATATTGCCAGCTTGGGTATTTATGTACTAACTCCTGAGGCACCTTAGGGAAGGTTGCAGCTAGAGATGTTAGTACATCGATGGGCGTGAGCTCAGCGTGCTGCGAACATTCTTTGGCTTGTTCTAGGTATCAGCAGAGGTCCCAGAGCACATGCAGAAGGCAACAGTCACTTGTGGGAGTAAACACTGGCAGTGCAAAATGAGTCTGAGGGCGTGTAGAATTTTTTTGCAGTTACCTGAAATGAGTTATGAACTAAGGAGATGTAATGTAGACAGTAGAAGCAACTACAACATCAGGAAGTATTAAAAAAAAGATGAGTAAAGCTAGGCTACTTTAGGAACCAATTAGGAGCCTAGAAGTAGATACCGGCTTTTAAAGGAAAACTTAACCCAAAAATGTGTTACATAAGATAGAGTTATGTAATAAATAAAAGGCTTCAAGTGTCAAATGAATACAATTGCTAGTTAAGGAGTCGATTGGGTACTGACTGATGGTTATGATGCAGGACAAGACGGCCCTATGACCAGTGCCTTGGCCTTGGCGGTGCTGATGTTGTGGTCAGTGGAGGAATCAGCTTGCTGGAAGGGCCTGACACCTGCAAGGGGAGACACTGGCGCCTTGCTGTCTCCTCCTCCTCTTGCTCTTCTGGCTAGTCCATTTCATGGATGGCACCTTGCTGTCTGCTCCTCCTGCACTTCTGAATGGCCAATGTCATGTCAGTTTCCAGGGCCTGAGACTTCATTGGACAGCTGGCTGTAACTGAGAAGTTCCAGGCCCTAAGAGTTCCAGCAAAACAACCCCCTGGGAGGATATAAACCCCTGAGCAGAGAGCTCAGACACAGACCTGGGAGCAGGAGACCTTGTTCCCCTCCTGGTTCCTCTCTGCTAGGAGGTTTGCTTTTTCTTGTAGTTGTAATTCTTGTTTTCTATAAATAAATCCTGACTTACCACTACTCCTATGATCTGTGCATTCCTTCTTTGAATCCTCAAGACCAAGAACCTGAAACTCCGGCATCAGTTATATGTAATACTAACCTCCTATTATTTCTGAAACAAATTTGTACTAATTTATTGGTTTAAAACAATACAAGTCATTTTCTTACAATTCTGGAGGCCACAAAAAATCGGTTTTACTGAGTAATAGTTGCTGTCATCATGTCCACGGAACTGCTTGCTTTTTCTTTTGTTTTGTTTTGTTTTCCAGGAGGCTAGAAAGGAGAATCTGTTTCTTTACCTTTACCAGATTCTAGATTCTCCCTCATTCCTTGTCTCATGCTCCCAACTCAATCCCTATCTTTAAAGTCAAACAGTATAGCATCTTTCTTCCTCTCATCTCTATTTTTGTCCTTGTAAGTTTTTTCTCTCTGTCCCTAAATTCTAATGTCTCCCTCTTATAAGGAAATGTGTGATAACACAGTAACCACTTGGATAACTCCGGAAAATCTGTCTTTAAATTGTTGCATCACATCTGAAAAGTCCACTTGTCTGTATAGAGTAACTCATTCACAAATTCCTGAGACTAGGATGTGGACATTATGAGGAGATTATTATGCCTACCACACCAGATACTTTTTGAAGCAAAAACACGATGTGAGCACTTCCTAAGAGTGAAATCTACTTACTCCTAGATACTCTGTTGTTCCATGAAACTCATGTGTACTCTACTCTACCTATTTCTCCAATGTGTTCAAAGTTTTTACTCAAGACAAAATTCCAAAAAGGATAAACATTTCAAAATGCAAATGAAAAGCAAACTATGGATGAATTATTCCTCATCCATTTAATGATTCTCTCCAGGCAAAGTAGTTTTTGTGTGACTTTAATACTAAGTTTGATCATAAACTTTCAAAAAACTCTCAGGAAAAAATTTACTCCTCTTGTGTTATTATTGAGAAACTTTTTAGGGTAACTAATTCCTTCTCCTACTTAGAGTAATGCTTCTCATGTTTATTGTAACAAACGCTTATTTTATCTGTTTACTACAGACTTTTCTTCCCTTTGAGTAGACGGTACATAATTGTTGCCAAATATTCGCGAACTGGACATTTTGAAAAAGCTATTTCTGTAAGTCAGGATAAAGCAGCCTTACCCACCAGAAATATGCTTCAGTTTAAATCTCACTGTCACAGTAAATGTCAGGAAATAGAGCTTTTAAGCATATTTTTTATAAAAAGCCTCGAGTGTGCCATGGATTTCATAATCTTGGCTAAAGGGTATATCGTGTCAGAGTTTTAGTGATTCAAAGCCCAGAAATCCTTCAGTGATTTGTAATTCTGATTAGTAGTGTGTTCTGGATGAGTAAATAACCATTTCATCAGAAAGTTCTCACTGTGCAATTGTTTATCAGGAATCAAACCTGTTTACGGATAAAGATTTAGATAAGCTTTCTATACTTTTCAAAAGAAAATCCTAAATCTACTTTTAGAAACTACTGTCTCAGCAGATTAAAGGTTACAATTAGAATTTGCTAATAAAATGTCTGTATTTTGTCCTTCACTGGACACACACACCACTCACACATACATTCTCAAATACGAACACACAAAGATAGTTATTCCTTTAACTACTGAAAGACACTTAATCAACAAATAGTATGCAGAAAATTTCCATAAAATTATTACCAAAAGTACTGTCTACAGAAGTTGATGAAAGAGCAAAAATCTTTTAGCTACAAAATCAAACGAATAAATAGTCATTATAAGAATTTAAATGAAAAAAATATACCTTTGAAACCCTCCAAATTAATTTTAAAGATGAATATTCACACCAATAAATTTTTATTAAACAGAAAAGTACACACATCATAAGAGTACATTATATTGTACTCTACAAATTAAACATTCCACCCACATCATAGAGCAAAATCTCATCAGAATTTGCTTCTTTTCATTCATTGTCTCTCAAAGATACCACTTTTTTATTTGTAACAGGATGAATTATAAGTTTCTCTTTGTCTTCTGTTTAAGTGGAACAGGCATGCTGATGACTGGCTCTAAGAGGTTTTGATTATGTACTGATGATTTGGGAGGTCCTGTCATCTGTCTCTGTTAAATGTAATGTTAGCATCTGATTTAAGTAATGCTAATTTTATGATACAGAAGACAACCAGTCAATAACAGTCTTTTTATATTATTAAGAAACCCTCCAAAGTAATCAAATGATACACATTTTTATATATGCAAATTGATTTTCAAGATATAATCAGGATCATACAGAATGTTGAGCATATCACATGGATTGCAAAATTACCACTTCTGCAAATACATCTTGTAATCAAGAAGTATACATATTTGTTTTTAGTGGCTTCAATATATAAAGCCGTACATCTGGGCTTTTAGAGAAATATTCATTTAAGTTTTAAGAAGAATTTTAAAAAATCTTGTCCATAAAAGATTGCCCAAATATTTATTAAATAAAAGCTAGTATGGAACTCTTGAAACATTTTTTTTAAGTGGTGCCCAAAACAATTTTAAATATTTTTAAAAATTTTTAACAATGCCAACTAAGCTAATATGGAAGCTATTGATGACATATTTTAATTAAAGGGATATCGTTAGGGAATGAACACTAGCTGATAAGATTTTTCTCTCCTATATTTTTCTGTCTTTAGTCATGGATCAAGTACTGTACAAAGAAATTCCAGACACAACGTGAGAAAATTGGTTTACTAGGTAAGGTGTTCCTGTGATCACGTGGAGACACCCCAGAGTTCTCTTGCATACCCATTGCAACATTCTTGCTAAAACCTTGTATTTAATGTAATTTGAAAAGAAAATTCAGCTTTGAAATCACCTTGTATTTTGTTAGAAATTGTTGGGAATTTTCCCAATTTTGTTGGGAAACTTAGGTTCCACACCACCCCTGTTGAAATAGATTAGGGTTTATTAAGAGTTTTTCATGACTATTTTTACATTACAATTTTAGAGGTGTGATATAAAAAACAGAAAAAGCACTAATACAAGTTTTGAAATGAAATAGGAGAATAAGAATATATATATTCTAGAATAAGTACAATAAGAGTATATGGATTTTTATTTGAATTTTAATACAAATATTTTAATATGAACAATATGGACATTTTAACAATGTTAACTCTGGTGGCACCTGTAGCTCAGTTGGCAGGGCACAGGCCACAAACACCTGGTGTGGCAAGTTCAAACCCAGCCCAGGACTGCTAAGCATCAATGACAACTGCAACCAAAAAATAGCCAGGCGTTGAGGGAGGGGCAAGATGGCCAACTGGAAGCAGCTTCTGACAGAGGCTCCTGTCCAGAAGAAAAGATAACCTCCAGAAACTGCCCAATTGAACTGAAGACTGGGAGTCCAGCCGAGAGAGAGAAGTAATAACTGCAGGTCAGCTCTGCTGATGCAAGTTGTGACTCCAAAAAACCAAGCTTCAGGCAAAAAACCTGAACTACAGTTTTCCGCCATTCTGAACTTCCAGGACACTCTTCCCCCTTTACCTAACGCACCAGAAGCCTGACCTCTGCTGCAACTGAGGGAGGAGGGATTGAGTAGGACCACCCTCCCTGTGTGCCGTACAAGGTGGCCTGCCAGGTAAGAGACTCCAGGGTCCCACCAAGCTCGCGCCAGTTCCCAAGCCAGGAACTCTGTCCAGAACAGCGGGGTTCCACTCTGCCCCCCACTGAGCTCACCACCCACTGGCCAGGAGCTCTGCGGGAACCCCTGTGAGGCTCCAATCCGTGTCCCATAGGCCTCAGCCCACTGCCTGGAGTGGCCAGGAACTTGGGGGGACTCCCAGGTGGCCCCAATTGGCGGTTGACTTGGCCCGCAGCCAGCAGAGCAAGCCCAACTCGGGTAGGTCTCCTGCGTAGCCCGGATTGGCGTTCGCCTTGGCCTGCCACCGGCAGTGGCCAGGAACTCCACGGGGAATCCTGCATGGCCTGGTTTGGCGCCACACAGGGCCTTGGTCTGCCTCCAGCAGCGGCCAGGAACTCCACGGGGAATCCTGCATGGCCTGGTTTGGCGCCACACAGGGCCTTGGTCTGCCTCCAGCAGTGGCCAGGAACTCCACAGGGACTCCCATGCAGCTCTGACAGGCGCCACCAGCAGCGGCCAGGGTGTCCACCAGGCTTTGGCCACCACCAGCAGCACCCAGGAACTCTGCTGGGACTCCTGCACAGCCCCATTGGTGCTCGCCTTGGCCGCCGCCAGAAGCAGCCAGGAACTCCGCGCAGCCCAGATTGGCTGGCGTTCGCCTGCTGCCAGCAACAGCCAGGAAATCTGCCGGGACTTCTGTGCAGCCCTGATTGATGTTCGCCTTGGCCAGCTGCTAGCAGCAGGATGCTGCCAGAAGTCACTGTGTTTTCCCTAGATAACCGTAACTGGACACAGTGGTGTCCTCCTTATGTAACTCCGGCTTGTCCCCTTGGCTTTATTGTTGCCCCTGGGCATGAAGATGTACAGGACCCTCCGCTTGTGCTATGTAGCTCACCTGCCACTGTGACCCAGATAAGGGCGGACCTCCTAAGATGCCCTGGTCACCATGAGCTGAGGAAAGCCACGCTGCACCTCCAATCAGTGCGTAAGCTGCTCCCTGGTCTGTCTGAATTGGAACAGTTGCATTACAATCAAGGAATGCTAATTACGCTCTGATAAATCAGGGAACCTGAGTCAGTCACAGTTCTGATGGATTAGAGAATGGGGCTGTGAGACTGAGGATGGCCAGATTTAAGTCAATGAGCCTCAGTGTCTTGAATTCCCAAATGTCCTTGGAGCCACCTCGCCAACCTAACTGGAGTATCACTTAGCATTTTTCAGAGAAACAAAATCTCTCTTGAAGCTGGTGTTTAAAACTAGATAACACTTTTTTCCTCAAGATTGACTCAAAATTTCTCATTGCCTTCAGTGCAAAGACAGGGTTGGGTGGCTTCGGAGCGTCACTGGGCAAACAAGTTCTGCTTACACACACGCACACAGGCACGCATGCACCATGCACACACTCACACACAAACAAGCTCTATGACAAAGACTTTACAGAATTATTTAAGATATATAAGCATATTTACCCTATGTGTAGGAATATATCTTGAGGATTCTGAAATGTTAAGAATAAAGGTAATTTAAGTCTGTAAAAGAAAGTATTTATTAACATGGGGCATGCAGTTATGATTTAACAAGTCAGTGTTCTAGTGAAAACATCTACAGCTTGTCTTCTAAGTTTGCAGAGATGGCTCTTTAAATGTTGAAAATTAATTCCATAGAGCATGTTCACATTTCTTGACACTGACTTAAGGAAGGAATGACAGTGTCATGTAGGTGGGAATGTTAGGATACAGGTATCTGAACAACAGCTACCTAATTAGATTGCCTGGGAGGATGTAAAGGACGCTCCCATTTCCCCATGATTAGTCCCTGGTAAATATGGTCACAAGTGTGGCACTAATACTTCTGTAAATATGATTGATTGTTGAGCCCGCAGGAGAAGGCTGCCTAGCGCTGAGCCCCTTTTGTGACAAGATTAAGGGTGATGGGGTTCTAGACGGGCAGAGCACAGTTGAAGCATTTAAACATGAGAGCCTGTGTGAAGTCAATGAATGGATATGAGTGCCTTTACCCAAAGGGATCTATGGAAATGTATCAAACCTTTTTACATGCCTAGGAAAAAATAGATGTGCAATAATGTTGCTTATTTTGAATTATGTTTTAAAGAATTTAAATGACAATTGCAACAAAAAAATAGCCAGGCCTTGTGATGGGCACCTATAGTCCCAGCTATTTGGAAGGCTGAGGCAAGAGAACAGCTTTAGCCCAAGAGTTTCAGGTTGCTGTGAGCTGTGATGCCACAGCACTCTACCGAGGGTGACATAGTCAGACTCTGTCTCAAAAAAAAAAAAAAAAACAAACAAAAAGAAAAGAAAAAAAGAAAGAAAATTAAAAATTCCTCAGTCAGTATATTAATTTCCTATCATTGCCATCACAAAACACTCCAAATGTAACAATCAATCTAAAACTATACCCATTTATTATCTCACAGCTCTCTTGGTCATGAATCGAGATGGTCTCAGCCACGTTTTCAGCCAGGGCCTCGGAAGACCAAAGTCAAGGTGTTGTTCCTGTTGGTTGTCTATCTTAAGGATCTGGGAGGAATCCCCTTGCAAGAACCCACTTCCTGTGATTGTAGGTCTGTTATTCCCATTGACTTGATGGTTCTTATTTATATGAATTGGGACAATTAAGTTCACAAACTCATCCTAGAAAAAGCGCTACATTCCTCATACTGAATATCCCAACAGTCACCAGGTGGCAAAGGAGAGCACATTCAAGGCCAGGTTCCTCCAAGGAGCTACTCAAATTCCTGTTTACTCAACCTTTTCATCTCAAAGTGAGCAACAGCTCACTGAGTTCCTCCTACCCTTTCATTTTCTCAGGCTTCCTTTTCTACAGTGTGCCAGAGAAAGCTCATTAAGATGAAGACCTCATAGGATTAGTTCAAACTCATCTGAGGTCTACTGTACCACATGACATAAAATAATCATAAATGTGATACTTCCTCCTATTCACAGAGGGCAGGACATCTGGGGAGGGGAGGAGGTATTTACGAAAATGTTGTGCACCACATGATTTCTAGATCTAAGTCAGTACTCAAAGTGAAAGCTCACTGATTCAAGGAGAGGCTGGATGTATTGGAGAAAAGACATGTTACTATTGCTATGCATATATAACATACTTTCCCATACCTAATAAAACTGCAGCTGCATTTCAGAGTAGTAGGTTCTAATGTGCCTTCTAGATATGACTTATTTCTCTAGATGCTAAAAGAGTTGGTTTTTAATGGATCACACCTGAGTACCTTTCTGGAAATTGTTAATTATCCTTGGTCAAGGAAGCTGAATCGTTCCAAGTTATGAGCCTTGACCAGCTGTAGCCCACCCCCAGTGACTCATCTGGTCCTTTGTTTATAAACTCTGAGGGCCGTCTGTGTAAGAGCTATCTTAGGATCACCCGTGGCTTCTCTCACAAATGAATCAAATTTTGCCTTATTCTCCTGTCCATTCCTATTCCTATTTCCCTCACCTGGTTTTTGATAAGTTCCTAAAAGTCCAAAACAAATTCAGCATGCAAATTTCTGCCTCAGAGACTGATTTCTATAAAGTCAACAAAGTATTATGTAAATGGGCACTTGAAAATATTTCAGATTGTATATGAAGCCAGCGCATTGTACCCCATGATTGCACTAATGTACACAGCTATGATTTAATAAAAAATAAGTAAATAACTAAATGGGCACTTGAGAAAGAAGGTATCTGGATTTTTAGAGGACGGTTAGAATATCTAGGCCTCTGGGGATCCAAAGGGCTGCAGAATCTTAACACTGCTAAACACAGCACATTCTCTGAATGCCATTGGCTTTCTGATTTCTGGTTCTCTCAGGTGATGGAAAGGAGAGAAAGTTACACGTTTTTAGACAGAGCATCACAGATCTATGGAGACTTCTATTTAACAGACGTAGTGGTTTTAACAGTAGTTTAATACCCCTGGCACATATGACCTTGCTGTTGATTAAAATGTCTTTTTTTCTTATTAACAAGTATTAATAAAAAAGGCAAACAAAGTAGAAAAGCAATGTAGTGAAAGTAATAAGAAATATATTTATGCGGCGGCGCCTGTGGCTCATCGAGTAGGGCACCAGCCTATACCGAAGGTGGTGGGTTCAAACCTGGCCTCGGCAAAACTGCAAAACAGAAAAATAGCCAGGCGTTGTGGTGGAAGCCTGTAGTCCCAGCTACTCGGGAGGCTGAGGCAAGAAAATCGCCTAAGCCCAGGAGTTGGAGGTTGCTGTGAGCTGTGACACAGTTTAAAAAATAAAATGTTTTGCATCATACACCATTTTCCTAACACTGTATAGCATATTACTTAAACTTTAATAAAATATTTCCTATTTATTATCTCCCATTTCTGTATTGCAGAAGTCCCAGTGGGGTTGACTAGGTTCTCTACAGTGAGCTAGGCTAGATAGATGCAGATGGCCAGCATCACATGTCAGCTAGGATAGGCCATTAGGTTCTTTTCTGGGGACCCTAGAAAATAATCCACTTCTTTTTCTTTTTCTTTCTTTTTTTTTTTTTTTTTTTCAGTTTTTGGCCGGGGCTGGGTTTGAACCCGCCACCTCTGGTCTATGGGGCTGGTTCCCTACTCCTTTGAGCCACAGGCACTGCCCAGGGAATAATCCACTTCTAAGCATATCAAATTGACTGTCAAGTTTTATCTTGGTTATAGCAGCCTGGATGGACTACAACAACACCTTGATTATTTCTTTTGATATTTATTATATTAAAACTATTTAGTATATAAATAGTATGCCCCCATTTTTGTAACATATGAACTGAACTATATTGTAAATAAAAGAAAGTCGAGTCACGGTGTTGTTCAGGGACATATTTTCTTTTACTCTCCACTGCTCATACTAGACTAAAATAATACATGTAACTTTCTTTCCAGAAAAAATGCTACCCTCCTTCTTATACCAGTGTCCATTAGAATACGGTTTATAGTTAGTTGGCCCTTTACTGGGATACTTGCTTCTAAAGAATATTTCTGTTTCTTTTTCTTTCCCATCAGAAAATGTTGTCAAAGTCCCTGTATCTACTATGTCACATCTGAATCTAATTGAATATTGACTGACAGTATCTTTCCTCAGTCATTCATGTGTATTGTTTCTTAGAAGTCTCAAGTTCCACAAAACTGAAAGATTTTGCCATGCTACAGAATACAACATTTTATTAGTGATACCCTCATACTACTTGAAAAAAAAATTGGGGGCAGTGTGCAGTTGGAATTTATTTTTGTTCATTCTGTTTCCTTATTATCAAATAATATAAAATTACTCAAAGATCATTGTATTTTCTAATACTTATTTTGAATCATAGTATAATACAATTTCCTTTAGTATATTCTCTATTATCTCCAGGGAGTTCTTTCATTATTTATTCATCCAATAAACATTTACTGAATCATATTAATGGGTCACAAAAGAATAAAAAAGTCCTCTGTTTTTAAACATTTTCAAGATGATTTGTATTATATTGAAATATTCTTTAGAAATCAACTACAAATTTAGATAGCTTAGTAATTATAGTTTATATACATCATTGACACTAAGTATCCTAATCCCAGAGGCAGTTACATTATGAAGTTAAGTGAATGAATTAATTTATTAACAAACAACTAATTTAAAAATAATAATGTTATAAAATATTACACAACTGTAAGCTACAATGATGGCAATAATATTGATGCTGCAATGACAATACTTTATATTTTGTAATATATGCATAATCTGGAATTGATCACTTTCATTCTTCTGAGAGCATTCAATCAGGAAGTATTGAAGGCTCGGTGCCTGTGGCTCAACGGGCTAAGGCATCGGCCACGTACACCTGAGCTGGTGGGTTTGAATCCAGACCGAGCCCGCCAAACAACAATGACGGCTGCAACCAAAAAATGGCCAGGCGTTGTGGCAGGCGCCTGTAGTTCCAGCTACTTGGGAGGCGGAGGCAAGAGACTCGCTTGAGCCCAGGAATTGGAGGTTGCTGTGAGCTGTGATGCCACAGCACTCTATCCAGGGTGACAGCTTGAGGCTCTGTCTCAAAAAAAAAGGAAGTATTGAAATCTGTTATTTGAAGAAATATATCTTCACAGAGTATCAAAGAATACAGTTATTGAATACTCACAAATTTTGAACATCTGAGATTTTTTCACTTTATCTTGTTCTGTTAGGCCATTCATGTGAGGAAAATTGATGGCAATAAGACTCTAAAGCAACACATGTATGAGAAATTGCAAAAAGCAGTTGTACAACAGATGGTCAGGAGATACCCTTCAAGAATGTGTTGAAGCAAAATTTTAATCAGTATGATTCAGTTGTCATTATCAATGAAGCCCAAACTTACGCACCTATGCAAAAACTGTGAAGGGGTATCTCAGAAAAAACTAGGGTCAGGAGTCCTATGCCGATGAGATAGAATGCTAAACTGGAAATTGTGCACACGGTAGCTGTCCATTAAGGCCAAGATGGGTTATTCATATAATGAATGTTACGTAAATTGCATTTTTTTAAAATAATTTGATTCACTTAATACTTCATGTTTTTCTTTGGGTGCGATAGAGAAAATTTGTACTATTCATTCACTATTCAATAAAAAAGAAAATTTAAAGTAATTAGTCCTTTCTGATTCTTTAAGTGGAAATTTTATATCTATATTATTTTGATATGCAAAAAGTCTTAAATTATTTTATGTATAAAAAGCAATATAACATATTTCTCAAGTTATAGCAATATTTTCTGAGCAACTAACATGTATCAGACTATGGAGAATTAAGTAAAAAACAAGAAAGATGTGAAAGTTGCCCTATTATCTTAATAAGAATGGCAGAAGAATAGAGATGTAATCAGTATGATGTATGATTAATGCTAAGTCAAAGAAATTAATGTATAGGATGGGGCAAATCTAGGAATATCTAACCCATTCTATACAATGTATGGGAATTTTTCTTGAAAAATGTCTCTTTACAGTTTAGCTTAATATCTTCCAAATTAACTAACTTAATCATTAGTTCAGTGTTTCTTAAGCTATAGTAGCAGCTTCATTTAAAAAGGAAGAAAAACATCATTTCATGGAACCTGAGTACTTAATTATTTTTACCACGGTATGTAAACATCTCAGAAATGAAACCAAGAATGAAATTTTGGGAAGTTTATTTCTTGTGCCACTTTAAAATTAAAGCATATTTCCTCATGAATCATAAGGCAATATTTATTTCAAATTAGGAAAATGAATAATGTTTACCAAGGGTAAGTTGTCGCTCACAAAATAAATATGGAATTTGCTGATATGAGATGAATTTTTGAGTATGGCCTGATTTACTGCTAAATATTTTCACAAATTTTGTATGTTTTATCTAATATAAATATTCATTCACATGAATTTTGTCTGTTGACAGTAGGCCTTCATTTTGTGGTAACACATCATTTTTGTATTATTTCTGACTCTTTTTATTCTTGACTTATGAAAAAGTGACACTAATTGTTACTAAGACCATTGGAAGTATTTATAAAAATAAACTTTTATAGCAATTTAAATGCATAAAACTCCCGCTGATTTCCTTTTTCACAGTAGGTCCACAATAAAACCCTCTTCAAAAAATGTCTCTTCATCATGGATCTGAATTAAATAATTGTGTTCCAAAGTCTGTTCACACTCAGGCACAAACAAACACCAGCATAGGTTGCTGTCTCCGACATGGTATAAGAAATGTAACAAGAAAGCTGAATTTCCTGAAAATAAGAGAAATAATAGGATGCTTAGAACTTTAAAATAAGTATGTCGGCTCCACGCCTGTGGCTCAACGGGCTAAGGCACCAGCCACGTACACCTGAGCTGGCGGGTTCGAATCCAGCCTGGGCCCGCCAAACAACAATGATGGCTGCAACCAAAAAATGGCCGGGCGTTGTGG
>CAUYRH010145246.1:0-13064 GCA_963574655.1 Perodicticus potto
GTGATATTTGCTTCGTAGAATGTGTTGGGTAGTATTCCTTCTTTTTCTATATTTTGGAAGAGGTTTAGTAATATAGGTACTAGTTCTTCTTTAAAGGTTTGGTAGAATTCTGAAGTGAATCCATCTGGTCTTGGACTTTTCTTTTTAGGGAGATTTTGTATAGTTGATGCTATTTCAGAACTTTACATAGGCCAGTTCAACATTTCCACTTTGTTCTGACTAAGTCTTGGTAGGTGGTGTGCTTCTAAGTATTGGTCAATTTCCTTCAGATTTTCATACTTCTGAGAGCAAATTTTCTTGTAATATTCATTAAGGATTTTTTGAATTTCTGAAGGGTCTGTTGTTAGTTTGTCTTTACCATTTCTGATTGATGAAATTAGAGATTTTGTTCTTTTTTTTCCTGGTTAGGTTAGCCAAAGATTTATCTATTTTATTGATCTTCAGAAAACCAACTTCGATTTATTGATCTGTTGTATAATTCTTTTGTTTTCAATTTCATTTAATTCTGCTCTAATTTTGGTTATTTATTTTCTTCTGCTTAGTTTGGGGTTGGAGTGTTCTTCCTTCTCCAGTTGCTAAGATGTCCCATTAAGTTGTTAACTTCCACTCTCTCCGCTTCCTTGAGGAAGGCTTGCAGTGCTATAAATTTCCCTCTTAGGACTGCCTTTGCAGTATCCCAGAGGTTCTGATAATTCATTTCTTCATTGCCATTTTGTTCCAAAAATTTGGTAAATTCCTTCTGAATCTCATCTACAACCCAGCTAGCCTTCAGCATAAGGTTATTTAGCTTCCATGTTTTTGTATGAGTATCCAAATTCCTGTTGTTATTGAGTTCATCTTTTATTCTATGATGATCTGAGAAGATGCAAGGAATAGTTTCTATTTTTTTAAATTTGCTGAGGTTGGACTTGTGACCTAGAATGTGATCGATTTTGGAGTATGTTCCGTGGGCTGATGAGAAGAATGTGTATTCAGTTTTGTTGGGATGAAATGTTCTGTAGATGTCTGTTCAATCCAGATGTTGAATGGTTAAGTTTAAATCTAAAATTTCTTTGCTTAGCTTCTTTTTGGAGGATCTGTCCGGCACTGCTAAAGGGGTGTTAAAATCTCTGACTACTATGGAGGTGGAGGTAATCAAGTTGCTCGTGTCTGTTAGAGTTTCTCTTATAAATTGAGGCACATTCTGGTTGCGTGTCTAAATATTAATAATTGAAATCTCATCATATTGAGTAGTACTTTTAAGAAATATGAAGTGTCCATCCTTATCCTTCCTTATTTTGGTTGGTTTAAAGCCTCTTGTATCAGCGAATAGGATTGCAACATCTGCTTTTTTCTGCTTTCCGTTTGCCTGGGGTATAGATTACCTTCCCTTCACCTTTAGTCCATATTTATCTTTTAAGGTATGATGAGATTCTTATATGCAACAAATATGTGGCCTGAGTTTTTGTATCCAGTCAGCCATCACGTGCCTCTTGAGAGGACAATTTAAACCATTCATATTAATTGAGAATATTGATAAGCCTTTTGATAGTCCAGTGACATTTTTAATCTTTTTGTGACTGTGGAAGTTGGAATTTTATCAAAAGTTTCTGAGTGGGGTTACTTTTGTGGTGGAGGATTACACTGGTCATTATGAAAGATATGTCTGAGAAATCCTGGAGAGCTGGTTTAGTTATGGCAAATTTCTTCAACATGTGGATGTCATTAAACTATTAATTTCTCCATCATAAATAAACTCAGTTTAGCTGGATACAGGATCCTGGGTTGAAAGATATTTTGTTTTCGGAGATTAAAAGTTGAAGACCAAGTTGATCTTCTAGCCTGAAAGGTTTCAGCAGAGAGATCTGCAATTATTCTAATGTTCTTACCTTTGTAGGTTATGATTTTCTTATGTCTGCCTGCTTTCAGAATATTCTACTTCTTATTAACTTTAGTGAAATTGATTATGATGTGTCTGGGGGATGTCTTATTCGGGCTGAGTCATGCTGGAGTTCTGAAACTGTCTGCTATCTGAATTTCAGAATCTCTCGGCATGTCTGGAAATTTCTCTTTCATAATTTCACGAAGAAGAGACTCTGTGTCTTGTGAAGCCGCTTGATCACTTTTGGGGATCCCTGTGAGGTGAATATTGGTTTTCTTCAAATTATTCCAGAGGTCTCTGAGAGAGTGATCTGTTTTTGCCTTCCCTTTCTCTTCCTCTTGAAGGTTTGGGAGTATTCTATAGCTTTGCCTTCAATGTCAGATATCCTCTCTTCTGCTTGCTCCATTCTGTTACTGAGGGATTCTACTGTATTTCTCAGATCTGTGAGGGCTGCAACTTCTTGTCTCAATGTAGCAAAATCTTAGGTCATTTTGTCTTGAGTTTGTTGAATTATTGAGACATCTTTTGGATTACTGCTTGAAATTCTAATTCCATCTTTTCCTCCATTCTGTTGATTTCATTTGCTATCCAGATTCTGAATTCAATTTCTGACATCTCATCCATTTGTTTATGCATGGGATCCTGTGCTGCGTCTGCCTTGTCATTCCTTGGGCGAGTTTATCTACTCTGATTATTCATATTGCCAGAGTTTTTCCGTTGATTCTGCCCCATGATTGTTTTCACCATTGACTCTGGCCTTCCTCAGAGTTGAGGTGTTGTCTTTCCAAGATTAGACCCTGGCGGGATCACTCTATTGTTGCTGGAACTTTGTAGGGAGTGACCCTGTATATCTCCTCTGGGACTGCCCCAGCCAGGGAGTTCTTGGTGTCAGAGCAGCTCTGGAGTGTGGCACCACCATATCCAGCAGTAGGATGGGCAATGGTGCACATGGTTCTGGGAGTGCCAGGCTCCTGGTGACTTTGGCACAGAGAGCCCATGGCTCCAGCAGTCTCTTGCCAGGTGGAGGGCTCCATGCAGAGGCAGGGAGGGCTCCAGAAGGAGGGCCCCAGTCCTGCAGCTTCTGGAGTCCTTGGCCAGATGGGCAGGGCTGGTGCAGAGGCAGGGAGAGTATGGGAGGGAGGCCGCTGGTTGTGAGGCTCCTGGAGTCCCTGGCTGGATGCAGGTGTGCTGAGGCCTAGAGGGTGCAGGATGTGGGGCTGCGCAGTTGCCAGTGGAGTGGCTAGGGATGGGCTTGCGGAGGCATGGTGGGTGCGTGGCACAAAGCTGCGCAGTCACTGGCAAAGTCCCTGGCAGAAGGCAGATCTGCGGAGGCCCAGCAGGCACTGGCTCAGCATGGGGCTACGGGGTCTCCAGGGGAGTCTCTGGCCCGAGGTGGACCTGTGGAGGCCTGGCAGGTGCAGAGCGCAGGACCTCGTGGTCATAGGTGGAGTCCCTGGCTGAAGGCGTGCCTGCAATGTCCCAGCAGGTACGGGGAGTGGAGCCTGGTGGTCACCAGGTGAGTTCCTGGCCAGGTGTGGGCGCGCAGAGGCCTAGTGGGTGTGGGGTGTGGGCCCGTGCAGTTTCTGGGGCATTGTCTGGTCAGGGGAGGGCCTGCAGAGACCCAGCAGGCAGGGCGCGGGCCGCGTGGTCTCCGGGGGAGTCCCTGGCTGGTGGCGGGCCTGCAGGTGCCCTGTGGGTGCCGAACACAGGCCCATGTTGTCGCCGGTTGAGTCTCTGCCTGGGTGCGGGCCTGCAGAGGCCCTGAGTGTTCTGGGTGTGGCCTGTGCAGTTGTGCAGGGTGTTCCTGGCCTGGGGTGGGCCTGTGGGGTCTGGGTTGCCGTGGGACATAGACCTGCACAGTCACCAGTGAAGTCCCTGGCTGGAGGCAGGCATGCGGAAGCCCAGTGGGCTTCGAGTGCGGGGCACGGGGCCACGTGGTCATTGGCAGATTCCCTGGCTGGGGGTGAGGGAGGCTCGCTGCGGCCCCACGGAGTCTTGTGCCGGAGGGGCACTTGGTCTGGCAGGGGTGGGAGGTGCTGCTGAAGAACCTCTTTCCTCAGTCTTAGCTGGGGTTAGTCTTCTGTTTCATCAGGTAAGGGATGAAGTGTGTACTTTAAGTTCAGAATGGTGGGGAAAACTTTAGTTCAGTTTTTCTGGCTAGCAAGAGAGTGTTCAGAGTCACAGCAAGGCTGCTCTGAGGAAGCACACCCCACTTCCCACAGCACTCTTCTGTGTGGTGAGACAAGAGGTCCGCAGTTCACTGCTTGTCTGTACAACACCCCTGGAGCAAATGAAAAGAAAAAAGAAAGGAAACAAAAAAACAAAAAAACTACAGCTTTCCTGGGGGAGGGGATGGACACTTTTCCGTTCAGATGAATTTTGTACCTGAAGCTTGCTTTCTTGGAGTCGCAGCTTGCCTCAGTAGAGGTGACCTTCAGTTATCACTTCTCTCTCTTGGCTGGGCTCCCAGTCTTTAGCTTAATTGGGCTGTTTCTGGAGGTTATATTTCCTTTTAGATAGGAGCCTCTTTTGGAAGCTGCTTACAGTCGGCATCTTGCTCCGCACCCCATGTTTATTTTTCATTTAATTTTTTATCTATTGAATATTTATCTTCTCATTTTCTACCTGTTGTGTTTCTTTTTTGCTTACTAATTTGTAAGAGTTTTGTAATTTGAGGATATAAAAATTTGCGTATTTTTATAAATGTTTTTCTGATTTTGTCTTTTCATTTCGAAGAAAATATAATCTACAATCAGTGCATTTTTTTGGCAAACATTATGGCAATACTTATTTATATACAAAAATTTGAGACAAAATGATAAAAATGTTAGTATTTATTAATTCTAAGTTGTAGACACATTGGTATAGACATGATCCTTTATTGTTTTATTAATTTAAAAATGTTTCAGTTCTCCCAGCACCATTTGTTAAATACGGATTCTTTACCCCAATGAATGCTTTTGGTAGGTTTAACAAATATCAAACGATGGTATGTGGCTGGATTCATCTCTAGATTTTCTATTCTATTTAATATATCTACATCTCTATTTTTGTGCCAGTACCATGCTGTTTTGATCACTATATATTTTTAGTATAACCTGAATTCTGGTAGTGAGATGCCTCCAGATTAGTTTTTATTTCTAAGTGTTGTATTGGTTATTCAGGGTACTTTCTTGTTCCACATAAAATGAATTACTTTTTTTTTTTTTTTCAAATTCTTGAAAGTATGATATTGGTGGTCTGATATGAATTGCATTAAATCTGTAGATTGCTTTGGATAGTATGGACATTTTAACAATGTTGATTATTCCCAGCCAAGAGCATGATATGTTAACATCTTCTATTTGTTTTCTCAGGGTTTCATAGTTCTCTTTATAAAGATCTTTCACAACCTTTGTTAGATATATTCCCAGGTATTTCATATTCTTTGGCACTGCTGTAAAAGCAATAGAGTCCTTGATTATATTTTCAGCTTGAATATTGTTGGTACATATAATAGCTACTGATTTATAAGTATTGTTTTTTTATCCCAAGACACTGCTATATTCCTCGGTCCCTGCTAAGAGTTTTGTAGTTGAGCCCCTGGAGTTTTCCAGGTATAATATATATATAAGACATGTTTTTCTAGGTATAAGATCATGTCACCCATGAAGAGTAAGGGTTTGACCTCCTCTGTACCCATTGGAATACCCTTGATCCCCTTCTCTTGCCTGATTGCAATGGGTAGTACTTCCAGTGCTATGTTGAATAGCAGGGGTGACAAAGGACATCCTTGTCTAGTTCCTGATCTATGTGAAAATGTTTTCAATTTTACTGCATTCAATATGATACTCACTGTGGGTTTGCTACAGACTGCTTCTATCACTTTAAAAGATGTCCCATCTAAGCCTATTTTCTTAAGTGTTCTGATCATGAAAGGATGCTGGATATTATCAAAGCTTTTTCTGCATCAATTGACATAATCATTTGGTATTTGTTTTTTATTTTATTTATGTGGTTATTACATTTATAGATTTATGTATGTTGAAATAACCTTGTAACACTGAGATAAAACCAACTTGATTGTGGTGTATAATTAGTTTGATGTGTAGTTGAATTCTGTTTGCTAGGTTTTTATTGAATATCTTTGCACTGATATTCATTAATGATATTAGTCTATAGTTTTATTTCTCTGTTGGGTCCTTTCCTGGTTTGGTTATCAAGGTGATATTTGCTTCATGGAATGTGTTTGGGAGGATTCCTTCCTTTTCTATGTTTTGGAAAGGGTTATGTAATATAGGTACTAGTTCCCTTTGAAGGTCTGGTAGAATTCTGTTATGAAACCACCTGGTCATGGACTTATTGCTTGGGGGAGATTTGATGCTATTTCAGTGCTTGATATAGGTCTACTCAAAATTTATAATTCTTTCTGTTTAAGTTTAGGAAGATGGCATGCTTCCAGGTACTGCTCCATTTTCTCCACATTTTCATATTTCTGAGAATAAAGTTTTTTGTAGTGATCATTGAGGATTATTTGGATTTCTATAGTATCAGATGTTATTTCCTCTTTATCAGCTGGGATTGACATTATTAGACATTTTAGTTTTCTATTTCTGGTTCTTCTAGCCAAAATTTCACCAGTTTTATTAATCTTTTCAAAGAACCAACTTTTTGTTTCATTAGTCTTCTGACTGATTCTTTTGTTTTTGATTTCATTTAATTCTGTTCTAATTTTGGTTATTTCTTTTCTTCTTCTGGGTATGAGATTGGATTGATCTTCCTTTTCCAGTTGGTTAAGATGCTGAATGGCTCTCTTTCACTTCTCTCACCACTAACAAAAATTGATTCTCATTGAATAAAAGATTTAAATTTAAGACATGAACTATAAAAATACTAGAAGAGAGTGCAGGAAAAATGCTTGAACATTGGACTCAGTAAATATTTTATGAAGAAGAACCCCCTGGTAATTGAAGCAACACCAAAAATAAATTACTGGGATCTGATCAAGCTATAAAGCTTATGCAATGCTAAAAGAACTACAACTAAAGCACACAGACAGCCTGCATAATAGGATAATTTTTTTTTTCAGTTTTTGGCCAGGGCTGGGTTTGAACCCGCCACCTCTAGTATATGGGGCTGGCACCCTACTCCTTTGAGCCACAGGCACTGCCCAAGGGACAATACTTTTGAAGGTTGTGATTCTGACAAAGGTCTGATAACTAGAATCTACAGAGAACTCCAATTAATAAGAAAATAATGAACAATCCCATTTCTTTGCGGGCAAGAGACTTGAAGAGAAACTTCTCTGAAGATGACAGATGAATGGCCAACAATAACATGAAAAAAAGCTCATTGGCCTTAACCATCAGAGAAATACAAATCAAAACCACTTCTAGATACTACTACCTAACCCCAGTAAGAATAGTGCACATCATAAAGTCCCCAAACTGCAGATGCTGGAGTGGATTGGAGAGAAGGGAATACGTCTACATTGCTGGTGGGACTGCAAACTCATACAACCTTTATGGAAAGAAATATAGAGAATCCTTAAGGAATTAAAAGTTGACCTTCCATTTGATCCTGCAATTACATTACTCAGAAGAACAAAAATCATTTTACCACAAAGATAGTTGCACCAGTATGTTTATTGCAGACTAATTCATAATTGCCAAGTTGTAGAAGCAGCCCAAATGCCCATCAATCCATGAATGGATCAACAAATTATGGTATATGGATATCATGGAACACTGTTCAGCCATTAGAAAAATTGAAAATTTGCCTGAAAAATTGACTTCCAACCCTTAACTCGGAGTTTTAATTTGTCTTTTGACATGAGGTGTGTTTCCTACAGACAGCAAATAGATGGCTTGTGTTTTTTAATCCAAGGAGCCAATCTATGCCTCTTCAGTGGGGAATTCAAGCCACTGACATTTATTGAGATCATTGATAAGTGTGGTAACGTTCTATTCATCTTACTTTGTGAAAATTTGTTGGTTAGTTTTGTCTTTTGCATCATTGGGGAAACTAGATTCTTATATTTTCTAGGTGTTTACTTTACTGAAGGTCCATTGTGATGGTCAGTGTGTAGGAGAGGTTGAAATATTTCCTGTAAAACTGGTCTTGTGACAAATTTCCTCAATGTTTGCATATCAATAAAAGATTTGATTTCTCCATCAATTTTAAAGCTTAGCTTGGTGGGGTATGGAATTCTGGGATGAAAATTGTTCTGTTTAAGTAGGTTAAAAATATAAGTTTCATTAGAGAAGGCTGTGGTCACCCTGATAGGTTTTTTCCTGTAGGTCAGTTAATTTTCATTCATTCTTTACAAGGTTTTTGTTTCTAGTCCTTATCTTACACATTGTCATTGTTATTAAATTTTAAGCCTTTTTAATTCTGTGAAGGCAAAAAGTAGAAACCGAATGAACACATGTATGTGTAAAAAATTAAAATTAAAAAAAAAGGAAAATGGAGAATTTGAGGAGGCAGAGCATGATGGTGGATGGGAAAGACATTTAGCTCAGCTCTCCTGGAACAACAGGTGAAAGTAAGTGGGATAGTTCATGCCCGGCATGAAATATTGGTATGGAGTGACAGTTTGGGGTGTGCAGTGAGTGGCCAATTACTAGAGTTGGAGTGTAATTTGGAGCTACAGAGATGGCCAGGCAATTTTCTGCACCGTGGCTGCTGCAGGTGCGGGTGGCAGCAACCAGACCCCCCATGGAACATTACAATTCCCAGTTTGTGGGGAAACTAAGTGTTGCCTGGAATGATTGGTGAAGTGTGGACTCTCAAGTGGAATTTGGTGGTCAGATTGGGGTTCCGTCTGCAGTGGCACCACAGCTTTCACGTGACAGGAGAGACACTCATATTGGAAAGATGCCGATATGAAGTGGCTATTGTTTTAAAATTCGGGAGATGGCGGTCGCCTTAGGCATCTTTCCGTGCAGACCAGGCACAGACATTTGAGTTTCACCTGCAGGCAGTTATTCTACACTTGGAACAGGTCCAGGATGTCCTGCATTTCATGAGAACTGTTGCAGGGAGAATTTCTGAAACCTGCCTGTGAAGATTTTTTGAGATGTGTGAAATCAACTGTTTGGCAGGGTCTAAGTGCCAAGCAGGTAACCAGGCAACCACCAAGAACAATCTATGCTGGGAAACAGGTATAAGCCTGGGAACCAATCATAGCGCTGCCTGGTGTCCAGAAAGTATATTGCAACATAAATATATTCCTATTAAAGCTGATCCCAATGGCATATATATATATATATATATATATATTAATATATATATATAATCATTTTACCACAAAAATAGTTGCACCAGAATTTTTATTGTAGACTAATTCATAATTGCCAAGTTGTTGAAGCAGCCCAAATGCCCATCAATCCATGAATGGATTAACAAATTATGGTATATGGACATCATGGAATACTATTCAGCCATTAGAAAAATTGAGAATTTGCCTGAAAAATTGACTTCCAACCCTTAACTCTGAGTTTTAATTTGTCTTTTGATGTGAGGTGTGTTTCTTGCAGATAGCAAATATATATAATTTTTGTTGTTGTTACCTTTGTTTCTATGCTCTTTTTTGCTTTTTCTGCATTTATTTCCTTTTTTTTCTTTCAGGTAGGAGTTGTTGTTAATTTTTAAAATTATTATTATTATTTTTCTCTTCTTCCCTTCCTCTTCTGGTTGCTGAGAGTCCTTACATCAGGCTATTTGAGTTTTTTTGTTTGTTTTTTCTTGTTTGTTTGTTTGCTTGTGTGTCTCTTTGCCTGTTTGTGTGTCTGTCTGTTTTTGTTTGTTTGTTTGTTTGTTTTGTTTCAATGTGTCTTGTGTTTTGCTAAATCTGTGAGTTGGCTATTTTCCCTAACTCCATTTTTTACATGCAACAAGAGCAAAGAGGAGTGGGGGAAGATGGCCAACTGAAGCCAGCTTTCAACAGAAGCTCTCAGCCAGAGGGAGAGATAATGGCCTGAAAGATCCCAATAAACCTGAAGGGCAGGAGCCGAGCTGAGAGAAGAGATTGATAATTTCACATCTTCTCTGCTGAGGTAAGCTGCAACACCAAGGAAAAAAATTTCAGGTAAAGAACCCATCCCAAAGGGGATGCGTGTCTGTCCACTTCCTCAAGAGTGCTGCTTGCTTGCTGTGGGGTCTCTACTAGTGAATGGTGAACTGAGCTCCTCTTCTCTCACCCCACAGGAGCGAATTTCTGGAGGCTGGGACTCCTTCTCCAGAGAGTCCCTGCTGTGAGCCTGGTCATTCTCTTATCTGGCATGAAGGTTGAACAAATATTTTCCCTGCACTTTGAACTCCCAGTCCACACTTCTCTCTTACCTGGAGATCTAGAAGCCCCACCCTGGCAGAGAACAGAATGTCCATGGTTCTTTGTTAGGACTAGCCATTGCATGGACTGCAACAGCATAGCTGTAACAGTGAATTCACTAGCAATGCAGAAAGACACCGTGGGGAAGGTGTCTGGCCTCACTCTGAGAAAGTGCAATTCAATAGCAGGCAGAGGCTTGGGTCTACATGAGACAGGCGGAGGCTTAGGGACCATTGAGATGTGGAACCCGAGTAGAGACACTTCCCATGCAGCGTCAGCATTAATAGAGCCATCCCACTGGGGTCAAATTTTGGAGACACACCTCACCAATTATGTGGACTGCCAGAGGAAGCTAGACCTTGCATTGTCTGGATTCCAGAGGAGCAGAGTGGCTGGGGCAGAGGCATGGTCTCTGAGGGAGAAAAACGTTCGCTGTTTTGTTAACCTCTGGTTTGGAATGAGCTTAGGTGGAACATTCCCCAATTTCCAGTGAGCACCCAAGGTAGTCAGGTTTCACCTCCCCCAGCAGGCTGGTGGCAGAGTGTGGTGGCCTGGCTGATGAGGCATTGACTTTCCTCTGACTCTGGCAGGCCCAAATCCCTGGTGAATTTGCTCATTGGAGGGAATGGGCCACAGCCCCATGGGACTACCAGTGCCTGGGTATGACAGACGTGCATGGTGGGGAAGGAGGCATCAGACCCACTGGACTATTGTTGGGCAGGCCTGTCTCACTCATCAGATCACCAGAGTGAGTTGCACTTGAGCTGTCAGTGTACGCCCACTGTCTGGTTGCTGGAGATCTTTTGAACTCTCCCACTTGATGTGTGTTTATGTTGACTGTGACAATTGGTTAGGAAATCTTGATCTGGGCTGATCAACAGGGACCCACCAAGGTTGTGACCACCACACTCTGGTTGTATTGTGAGAGTGTTGGATTCTCCTCTTCCAGTTTTTGGCTGAGGGGGGCAGTGTGTCTTAGTTGCTTATATATCTCCACACCTGAGATTTCAACCCAAAGCCACTGATTCACTACGATTGGACAGAGACTAGCTGAATACTGGACAGGGCCACCTAGCCCAATCACACCAAGCAGAACCCCAGAGTTTCAGGCTGTAGTACTAAAGGAGACCTTTGTAAAGCTCAGGGGAAAAGCTACAATAACAAGTCCCAGTTCATTGGTAAAGGGCTGGTTAACTACAATTCCAGGAGCACTCAATTCAATCTCATCAGCTTCTCTAGCCAAACAGTGAAAAATAATCATGGAGTGGAATCAGCAGAAAACCTCTGGCAACATGAATAATCATTGTAGATCAACTACCCCAAGGAATGACAAGGAGACACAAGAGAAGATCCCATTCATGAAAAAATGGCTGAGATGTCAGAAATCAAATACAGAATTTGGATTGTCAATAAGATTAATAGAATGGAGGTAAAGTTGGAAGTAGAAATTAAAAGAGTATTTCAAAAGTTATCTCAAGAATCAATGAATTCAAAGACAAAATCACAAAAGACTTTGACACATTGAGGCAAGAACTTGAACCCACAAAGATCTGAGAAGTACAGTAGATTCCCTCAGCATCAGAACGGAGCAAGCAGAAGAAAAAATCTCTGACATTGAAGACAAAGCTTTTGAATGCTCCTAAATGCTCAGAGGAAGAGAAGTAGAGAGCAGAAATGATCATTACATGAGAAAATTGTGGAACCAATCAAAAAGAGCAAACATTTGCCTTATAGGAATACCTGAAGGAGAAGAGGATGTTCTGAAAGGCACTACTATGCTCCAAGAAATAATTGAGAACTTCCCAAACACGGCAAGAGATACTGAAATTCAGATAGCAGACAGTTTCAAAACCCTAGCACAACTCAATCCAAATAAAACATCTCCTAGACACACTGTAATTAACTTAGCCAAAGTAAATATGGAGGAGAAAATCCTGCAAGCAGCTAGATGTAAGAAAATCATAACCTACAAGGGGAAGAATATTAGAATGACTACAGATCTCTCTGCTGAAACTTTTCAAGACAGAAGAGGATGGTCATCAAACTTCAATCTCCTCAAAGAAAATAACTTTCAGCCCAGGATCCTTGATCCAGCTAAATTGAGTTTCATTTATGATAGATATGTCAAATACTTTAATGACATATACATGTTGGAGAAATTTGCCATAAGTAAACCAGCTCTTCAGGATTTTCTCAGACCTATTTTCCATAACGATCAGCACAATTCTCTACCACCACAGTAAACTCACTCAGTAATTCTTGATCAAAACTCAACTTCCACAGTGGCGGAAGGATTAAAAATGTCCACTGGAATTTTGAAAAATGTGACCCCCCAAATACTACCAGGCTTATCAATACTCTCAATCAATGTGAATGGCTTAAATTGGCCTCTTAAGAGGCACAGGTTGGCTGACTAGATACAAAAATTCAGGCCAGATGTCTGCTGCATACAAGAATATAATCTTACCTTAAAGGATAAAAATAGACTCAGGGTGAAGGGATGGATATCTATAATCCAGGCAAATGGAAATCAGAAAAAAACAGGGGTGGAAATTTTATCTGCAGATACATTAGGCTTTAAACAAACAAAACTAAGGATAGAGAAGTATGGGAAACACTCAGCATGATGAGATTTCAATTATTAGCATTTATTCACCCAACCAGAATGTTCCTCAATTTATAAGGGAGACCCTAAAAGACATGAAAAATTTGATATCCTCCAGCACCATAATTGTCGGAGATTTTAACACCCCTTTGGCAGCACTGGATACATCCTCCAATAAGAAATTAAGTAATGAAATTTCAGATTAAACTTCACCATACAACAATTGAATTTAACAGACATCTACAGAACATTTCATCCTAACACAACTGAATACACATTCTTATCAT
>CAUYRH010145251.1:0-30036 GCA_963574655.1 Perodicticus potto
GGCACACTACCGTGGGTGACAAAGTAAGACTCTGTCTCAAAAAAAAAAAAAAAAAAAGAAGAAGAAGAAGAAGAAGAAGACCCAGGTTACATTGATTACATTTGTTAGGTAAAGTCCCTCTTATAATTGTGTCCCATACCCAAAAGGTGACCCCCACCCCTTTCTTTCCGTCCCTCTCTCTGCTCTCCTCTTTCTCCACCCCCCACCATAAAATTATTTTACAAAATTTATTTATGTATTTATCTATTTATGTGTTGGGGATCACCACAACATGAGGAACTGTATTAAAGGGTGATGGCATTAGGAAGGTTGAGAACCACTGATCTAATACATGCCCACATAACAGAAAAATTCAAATCAATTCAAGCTGGCGGGGGGCAGAAGAACAAGGGAGGGGAGAGAAAGGAGAAGGGGGAAGCGGAGGTGCTCCCACTTAATGGCCACAATGTTGGGGTGTAGGGCACACCTCTTGGGGTGGGACACAAATATAAGAGGGACGCTACCTAAAAATGCAAAAACTGTAACCGAATTCTTTGTGTCCTCAAATTAACCTGAAATGATAATAAAAACTACAAAGGAAGTGTGTGTTCCATTTTGTTATCACATATCTATGTTTCTTTCTTTTTTTTTTTTTATTTCAGGTTAATGTGAAAGAACAAACAACCGGGTCACAATATTTGCATTTGATAGGTAGAGTCCCTCTTATATTTGTGTCCCACACCCAAAAGGTGCGCCCCACACACCTGCATATCTATGTTTCTTTAATTTTTTATCCCCAGGAAGACTCGTCTCTGTCCCGTTAACACACAGCTGTCCTGCCCCCCACCCAGTCTTTCATCTCAGACTGTCTTGGCCCCAGACCAGGAGCCTTCCTGGTAGCACACTGCGCTAGTCAGAATCTTGCCCCAAAGCTGTCCCTGTGCTGAGGCCTGAACCTAAGAGAGTCCGTGACATGGCACAAGGGACTTTGCAGATGTGATTAAAGCTTTTGAGGTGGGAAGAGGATCCTGGGTTATCCAGGCGGGTGTATGTAAGGAAAGGCCCTTCTCAGAGGAAGCAGCAGGGTCAGGACGGACAGCAAGGTGACCACAGATGCAGGGGTGAGTCAAAGGGGCAAGGGACACGAGCCAAGGCAGAAAACTGACTCTGCAAATGGAACACAGCCGTGCCCACGTCTAGATTTTAGGGCCTCTGACCTCCAGAACTTTAAGATAATAATTTTTATTGTTTATAAAAGCAACTCGCAAAGCCACTGCATTTGTGGTAACTCCTTACAGCAGCCAGAACAAACTCACACGACCACCTGTTGAGTGCCCTGTGGGTAAGTCACGGAGCTTGTGCACCTGCTTCTCAGTGATTTTCCCCTATGACTTGGTGGTTATGTTTGGAGTCACTTTCCTTGTTACGGGTTCCACATCTGCTTCATGAATCCCTCCTGCTGTGCCCCACACCACAGCTGCCCCACTCGGGCACATCACAAATATCCTGAGGCCACAGAGTGTCACCTGCCACTGCGGCACCAAAGTGTTGTTTTCAGGACAGATCCTGGAGAAGTATTTTGTCAGTGTCAGTACAATGGCAAACAGAAGGATGGCACTGAGAGAGACGACATCAGCGGAGGGCAGAGATGACAGGGAGGCTGTGAGGGTGGCCAGAAGCCCGGCACGTGGGCAGCATCCACTAGGGAGAAGTGAGGAAGCAGGTCCTCAGGCACCCCCACATCGGCCTCAGGCTTGCTGATGGCTTGATTTTAGCCCAGTGAGACCAATTTTGGACTTCTCTCTAAAACTGTGAGATGATAAATTTGCATTGTTAATAATTAAAATAAAAAGGACAAAAATCTATCCCTTTAATAGGTGATCTATCTATCACTCAACTATTGAATAAAACTACTATGGTCCATAAATAGCAAGATATTTGTACACAAGCAATAAACTTGGTATTATATGAAAATGCTGTGGTGCCGCTTGCTTGGTGGAAGGAATGATTTGGAAGCCAAGGATAGACGCTGCTCTGTAAGACTGTCATAAAATGGCCCTCTGCTTCTAGGACAGAGTCCTCTAGTGGCTGGCCATCAGTGCTCGCAGGCCTGGGGAACGAAGTCTTAGGGATCAAAGCCCCTGTCACAGAGAAGCCTGTTAGAGATGTAGATGCCCAGGCTCTGGTCTCAGGTCTCAGCAAGACCTGGTAAACCAAAATGTTTGTGTATCAAAGTCTCCAGGTGGGTCTCATGCAGGACCAAGAGAGACAGACTTCCAGACTCCCCAGGGAGCCTCTGCGTGGCCAGGGAGCACCACTGCCTCCTCCCACGTCCCCCTCCCAGAGGTGCACCTGACTCGGGACCCCTCTGTACCTGGAAAAAAATTTTTTGCCTGGCACAGACACATTCTAGGGCTGAGAAAACAGTGGTTTGGGGAGTTGGTTTCCAAAGGGACCATCCAAACCCTCCAGGAAGACACAGGAATGATGTTTCCATCTCCTCACCAAGTCAGCAGCAGCCCTCAGACACAGGTAGTGCTAAAGCCACAGTTCTTAAGTGACAACTCTTCTTCATCATAACAAAAGGCCAACTCGGAAGCTCAACTGATGGCTAATCCTGAAACACACATCCCAAGTTGTTTGAGAAAGCTGACCTTCTGCCACGGGTCAGAAGGGGAGGGCCCTCTAGTTTCCTCTTTATGGAAAAAGCAAAGGAAACCTGAGCATGAGCTCAACACCAGTGCCAGGCGAGGGGCCACCCCTGGCCCAGAGGTACCAGGTCCTCACCCACCACGTCTCCATGCAACCTGCCCGGCACACCTCCTCTCTGACACTGACCCTGCGGCCTCCTCTTTGAGGGCCTTGGTGATGGTGATCTCAGAGGTAACAACCAACTCTTTCCAAAGGCTGGCTGGAGATGAGGGGCCGAGGACCAGGAAAGTGTCAGAGGACACTGTGAGAGAGTTTGAAGATATAGGAAAGCGAGGTGAGAACACAGAAAGAAAAATGAATTGAGAGGAAACAAACCCTGAAAATAAGCAAGTCTGAGGCAGCGGCTTTTGCAATATGTCTGGAGTGGCAGGCACTGCACTGGCCTCCCAGAAGGGTGAGGTGGAAGGGGTGGCGGGGATGGTGGGGTTGCACTGGTGGGGTCAGGAAAGGACCTGCTCTCTGTGCGCCGCTGCCACAAGGGGACAGTGAGATGGGCCTAACAGCACCGGGATGGGCCTGTGCTTCTTCCTTTCCACTTGGCAAAGCTACTAACACACATAGCCATCCTCTAAGGGATAAGGGACTGGGCAGGGTGAGACTTGTATAGGGAGAGACGATGGTCTGATGCAAAATCACCCCAGAGTGTTCTCTCATCCCGAACTCCATCCATGGCCAGGAGTTTGTGGTGGCCCCAGGTCTTTCCTAAGAGTCCCTGTGCTTCCTGTGGCCTTAGACAAGTCTTGGGAGTGACCTGGCAGCTCCTGAGAAGAAACAAGCGCTGGGCAGAGTGGGGCTGGAGGGAGCCCTCTGTACACTCTGGGCAGGGTGGGAGCAGAACTCTCAGTGAGAGTCGGGTCACATGCAGGTCATGGATTTGGGCTCATGCCTGGAAAGGCAGGGTCTCTGGCAGAGACGTGTACCTTAGTCACAAACGCCAACAAGACAGCATTGCCCAAGCATGGGGTGCTCCCAAAGGGTAGCTGAAGGCTTGAACCTCAGCTCCTCAGAAGATGGCCTTCTTTGGACACAGGGTCACTGCAGGCCTGGTACGGATGGAAGCTGCAAGTGCAGCCGTGACTACTATTAGCTGGTGCTCTGAGAAGACACCAGGCACCGTATCATGGGAGAGCCACAGTGGAGATGGAGGCGGCAATCAGAAAGAGGCTTCTATAAGCCAGGAAGCGCCAGAGTGAAGGTTGGGGCCAGGGAGAGGGCCCGTCAGAGTCGTAAAGAAACCAGCCTGCTGACACCCGGAGCTCAGATTGTGTCCTTGCCATGGAGGGAGGCTTGACTCTGCCATGGGCACTTCACCACAGTGGCCCTAGCAGCCCAATCCAGGTGGATGTCAGGGGCAAGTCCAGCACCTGACAGGCAGCGTGAGGTCTCCACTGTGGGCACAGTGCCCAACCCCGCCACCTGCTGCCTGGACCCTGTGGGAACCCACTGTCCAGTCCTCGACCTTTCCACCATATACCTTGTGCTTCTTAACCCAACAGCCAGAGTTTCTTTTCTTAAAAAATATAAACAAGGCCTATTGCTTTTCTGCTTGGAACCCTCCAAAGCTTCTCAGGAAAACTGGAATAAAAGTCAAGACCTTATCTGGTCTCTGGGTCCCTTGTCAGGCTTTCTCCCCTACCCCGTCTCACGCCAGCCTGGCCAGCACCGGACCAGCATGCTGTTCCTGCTACACACCTGGCTGGCGGCCACCCACCAGCTGAACCCTCTGTCATGGACCCTCCACCCCAGTCTTTGGGGGTTGGTTTCTTCTCACAGTGTTTGGACCTAGTGCATGGAGGAGGCCTAGGGCAACCCACAGCACTTCCCTCTGCACTTCCCACAACACTTCCCATGGCACTTCCCACCTCACTTCTCACAGTACTTCTCACTGCACTTCCCACAGTACTTCTCACCATACTTGCCATAGCACTTCCCACCATACTTCCCATGGCACTTCCCACTGCACTTCCCACCACACTTCCCATGGCACTTCCCACAGCACTTCCCACTGCACCTTCCACAGCACTTCCTACTGCACTTCCCACCTCACTTCCCACAGTACTTCACAGCACTTCCCACAGCACTTCCCATAGCACTTCACAGCACTTCCCACCACACTTCTCACTGCACTTCCTACAGCACTTCCCACCACACTTGCCATAGCACTTCCCACCATACTTTCCACAGCACTTCCCACCGCACTTCCCATGGCACTTCCCACTGCATTTCCCACAGTACTTCTCACCATACTTCCCACTGCACTTCCCACGGCACTTCCCACAGCACTTTACAGCACTTCCCACCACTTCTCACTGCACTTCCCACAGCACTTCCTACCGCACTTCCCACAGCACTTCCCACCACACTTGCCATAGCACTTCCCACCATACTTCCCACTGCACTTCCCACAGCACTTCCCACAGCACTTCACAGCACTTCCCACCTCACTTCCCACAGCACTTCACAGCACTTCCCACCTCACTTCCCATAGCACTTCCCAGCACTTCCCACCACACTTCCCACTGCACGTCCCACAGCACTTCCCACCACACAGAATGATCTTCAGGTGGTTGTTCACTTTCTAGAACACTAAAATATAAGGTCGACATGGGTGGAACTTCTGTGTCCTGTGTCACTCAATAGCTGGCACCTAGCTCAGTGCCGGGCACATGGCTGTCACATGAAAATATCTGCTGGGAAAATGGAAAGAAAGCAGGAGGGACCAGCACCTCGAACCAGGCCGCAGTTCAGAGCTGTGTCCAATGCCACTGGCTGCTGCTGCCCGAGACTTTTCATCATTTTAAGAGGGAAACTAAGAAATTGCCCCGTTATACTGACCCTATTGATCTGGAACTATGCCTTCATCTGATTTAAACCCCACATAGACGGTGACTTCCCAAGGAGCAGAAGCTGTGTCTCATTCCCATTTCCGCTCCTGTGCGTCACACGCTGTCTGGTGGTGCTGGCCTGCAGACCAGTAAACGTCAGTAGAACCATTTCCTCTAGTCGACTGCAGCCTCACTACTCGTGCCCTTTGCTGCGCTCACTCTAGATGAGGCAGATGGTGACACATGGGCTTAAGGGACCAAGGGAGCTCAAGCTTGTCACGAGTGTGCCTGTGGAAGCCTCCGTGGGAGACAGGAGGGCAGGTGCCTCCCTCTGGGTGCTGGCGGTCACGCCGCGCACGTGGGCACCGCGGGGTGTTTTGGTTCCACATCCTGGGAGAATATGCTTGAGTGGTTCCCTAGAGAATGTTATGACTCACATAAGAGCAAAGTCTGTCTCCACACCCAGCTTTCAGCTGCATGCATGGTACAAGGGTGCTTTATGGGGTTTGTTTTCCTTGTTATTCCTTCAAAATATCTGAAGGATATAAAGCTATACAATTTTCTGACTGATGCATCTGACCCAACACTGACAGCGGTGTCTATGGAGGAAAACGTACTCAGCCAAAAACTACATGTACCTACATATATCTCCTTACCATATTTATTTAAATTATCCATTTGGGATTAATAAAATATAAGGAACTTTTGTAATTCTTGTAATTCAATAATATACCCTACCTATGACAGAGTTATAAGCCAAAGCACACAGGGGTATGATTTTTAAAAGCATCTCTAGCTAAAGCTCCCAGTACTTTGATGTACTCATAAAAAGACAATTTTTGCATTTTTCCAATTCGAACAGAGGTGAGAATCTTGAAGGGAGAAAGGGAGGGAATCTCAGTGCCCACACGGGTCCTGTGAGTTCCTCGAAGCTGGCAGGCGGGGCACAGATCTGAGCCCACCCCCCGCCGAGGAGAGCTCAGCTGGGAACCAGCTGCTGCTGGGGGCTCGTGGCTGCTGAGGGGCTGTCCCTGGTGTGGGCAGGAAGCAGGTGCCAGTGGCCAGGGCCCTCCGTGCAGCAGACATGGCTGTAGCCCTGCCAAGGCCCAGCAGAGGAGGAGACTGAGGCACCGTGGCGGGGCCAGGCCTGGCTCCAGCAGCCGTGATCTGCCCCAGCATCAGGAGCAGAGGAGACCAGTGACCCAGAAAGAGAAAATGTGTCTGTAGAAACTGCTTTTGTCTGACATTCCCTCTCCACTGGTTCTCTGCTGTCCTTAACAAATCACATCACACGTAGCCTCTGATGCCTTCATTTCACCACCTAGAAAACGGAAGGGACAGACAGACCCACTCCCTACCCCGGGGTTGGGAGGGCTGTGAGGTCACGGGGACCAGAGGGATACAGCAGGCGGAGCTCCCTTCCCGCGCAGCGCAGCGCAGGCAGAGGACAGCTACACCTGGTTCCTCTGGGGCCTAACGATGCCCAGACTTCATCTCGAGCTCCCTCCCACTAGTGTCTGTGCATTGCAGGTGGGGAACTCGCCGCTCTGACTCGGACTTTCGCTTCATGATTTTGACACAGAAGGAGATTCTTGGCTGGGATAGGATGGGAACAATTTCCCTTGGAGACCACCTGTAAAATCACAGGTCCACGGGGTGGGCTGTGCTCTGCCCAGAAGGCTACAGTGAAACCGGTCACTGCTCGGGGCCCTGCAACAGGCCGCAGCTGGGTGCTGCTGCCCCCCGTCCTGGCACTGGGGTCCCCATCCGTGCCATCTGTGCGCTGGGCTCCAGACCTGCCCTCCGACCGGAGCCCACAGACAACCACTGTGCACGCTGACTGAGGGGTCCTTTATTTCAGAGAGGACTCACTCAGGAACCTGCAGCTGCTGACTGCCTCACAGAAGCAGAAAAATGAGGTTCTCAGAAACTGAAGAGAGTTGTGAACCACCCTCATGAGCCCAGGAGTGACAAGTGACAAACACTGCAGCGAGACGGGAGTGACTAGAGGACACACGTCTGCAGATGACAAGGGCCGGGCTTCTCTTCTTTGGCATTCTTGCAAATAAAGACCACTTACACTCAGAGGATAAGCTGTCCCAATTTTCTTCACAAGCTCAATACATTTCCCTTCATCTCTGCTCAGTAAATGCTAACGTTTTGCAGAGCCGGTGTGACTGCCACCCACCCACGGCGCACTAAACACAGATGGGCTGGCCACACCACCCTTCCCCAAAGGCATTATGTTTATGCTACCCCTTTTCTAGAATTTCTGGAAGGATTAAAAGTGATTTTTGTCTGCTGGACAAAAAAGCAATGAAACAGAAATGCAAATGGATGGAAATCGTCCCTGTGACTTATGTAACACCAGCTTCTAAAGACGCAACAGAAGACAGATTCATGAGATAAAAGGCAGGGCTCAGAAGACTGTTTTATCAATCTTCCTTCAAAACTATTAACCATCTCTTTTAAACTGTAATTGCATTGCTTTTAATTGCTTTATTATCATAGTGCCTGGGCTCCATTGTTCATCTTGTTTCATTTCTATTCAGAGCGGTTTAGGGGCCTCCTCCCTCCTCCCTCCCCCGGGCTCCTCCTCTCTTCCTTCCTCTTTCCTTCCATAAGAGGAACAACGCCTGGGTAACGTCCCTTGGTACCATGACAGGTCCTGATACTGCTCCTGGGCTGCTTCTCTCCTTCAAGCATCCTGGGTTTCCTCTCTACCTCTCTCCCTGAGCAAGGAGAGCCATCGAGGGGTACAAGCCGCAGCCACTCAGGCAACATGCGAGCTGGTCACGGGAGAAGGCCATGGTGACAGGGCCCAGGCTCACCCATGAGCTGCCCACAACCCTCCCAGCACCCTGAAAAGGGGCCGTGCCCAGGCTCAAGGGTCCCTCCTTGACTCCCCAGCTACTGCTGTACATTCAGCCCCTCCCTGGCTCACAGAGACTGTTGAGATTGTCATCTGTTGTCTGGAACCCCAGCAAAACCCTAGCAGTCTCCTTGGTGGCTGAGCACAAGAAGTGCCACCCCCACCACACACATGCAGGTGCTTCTCCTGCTGCTCTCAGCACAGAGAGAGAAATGGGAAATACCCCAGTGGTCACCCGTGCTGGTGGCAGCATCTCTGCATCTGGTTTTCTAGAGCTAACCAGATAAGCAAATGGTCTCTGCTGTGACTAACACACAGGACCCTGGAGCAAACACACGACGAGTTCTAATACATTTTGTGGGTTACTCTGTGAAATGACAGCTCACCTAAAAGTCTCCTCCATATCTAAGAGTGCACAGGGACCGAGGATCACAGATAGCACAGAGACCAGGATGTTGGTGTGCTCGACGCTCAGGAGATGCAGCATCGGGTGGTGGGAATGTGACACGCACCGAGGCCGCGCTGCAGCCTGTCACCTCCCACCCCACACAGGTGACAGAGCAGGCCCTTGTTGGGGTGCAAGTCTCTCGAGTGTGAGGTCTGCCCAGTCCTCTCAGCGCAAACTCCAAGAGGGGTTTCCAGACAGTGAGGCAGCAGTCACCCCTGGACCCTGCGGGCAGCACCTGGCCACGCCATGCGTCTCCTCTCTGCCTTCCACCCCCCTTCCCTGGAATCCACCTGCTTCCCATGTCCAACCTGCAAAAGGGAAACCGGAAGCAGGGGTCCTGGAGCACCACAGAGCAGGCGCCTCGTATGTTCACAGAACCCATTTTTCTTCCAGTCTTTTCTTCCATGACTGTCGCTATACTAAACCCTTCAAATAATCTCTTAAAGAGGGATTTCCTAGGAATCTGCCGATGTCTGTTGTTGCTGCTGTTCAGAATATAAAGAACACCTGCTCTGATGTATCCAGGGAATTGAAACTCAAAGCCCACCAGGCCTGTGAATCTATAACACAAATTCCCCTCGTTGATGCCAGCTCCCCAAGAGAGGACGCATTCTTTCCGTGACAAGGCAATGGTAAGCTTCATTACCGCTCGAGGTCAGAGGCTGACCCTGCCTGACAGTCTGTACCCAGGGCCTTCAGCACAGCTTTTCATTAGAAATTTGACAGAAACAGGGGATACAACTGGACAAGAATAACCCATCAGGATATTTTTACATGATTATCCCAAATGTGTTCTATACTTTAAGAATGATGTAAGAAGAGTATTTCACAAAAATATTTATGTCAATTAGAGTAATCACAACATCCCCTCCCAGACTCTTCTGAGACAAAACTTCCTTACCTTTTTATTCTTTAATGTTGAGCAGGAAGTTAGTCCCACTGGTTGTCAATAAATAGTCTTATTTGAATAAATGAATGAGAAAACCATTGTTAATTTGAATGATTTTTTTCCTAAATAAAGGTGACTTTCTAATTATCACACATGTCCAGTTTGCAGAAGGTGTGTGATTTTTTATACTTGGTTCAGTTGCCAACGAATTCCCTCTATGATCTGAGCCATAAACACTTCACTAACAGAACACCCTGCTCTTTGCCACTCCGAAGGCCAAGACGGATGAAGGAAAGCTTATCTCTACCACGATCAGACGACAGCCCAGACACAGCATGGCATTCGGCCGGACTGAAAAATTGCATGTCGTGTTTCAGCATCATCTATTCAAAAAAAGAGACTTTTCTCCAGTATTGTTTCATTATTCACACAAACATCACAAATCTATCTAAACATCCATATTACGGTCCTGCAACGCCCCCGTGATTTGTCTGGAACTCTTCTTTCGTTGACCAAGAAGCAAAGCCATACTGATTTTCCTCCAGACATGGTAAATATCAGGATACAGTAGTAATTTCCTCTGCCTCAAATCCCATTGTCAGAAATAACTTTCAAAGAGGTCAGTTGTTTTTATTGCATTCTGGTAACAGATTCACATTGAGTTTTCCATCAAAATATTGAGGCCAAGACAACTTGAAAGGAGGCAGGCTTGGCAGCTGAGCACTGCTCACAGAAAAGGGCTCTCACTTATGACCTGAGGACTTTGGGGCACATCAGGTGCTGTCCCCTGAATATCTGAATCCCCCAAGTCATATGCTGAAATTCTAACCACATGGAGGCAGAGCCTGTGGGAACAGATGAGCAGGTCACAAGGGTGGCACCTCATCAATGGGATTAGGGCCCTTATATCATCAAAGGGATGATGTCCAGAGGCTCCCTCACCCTTCACCACGGGAGGACTCAGCAAGAAGGTGGTATCCCCAGGAACCAAGAAATAGGCCCTCACCAGCCACCTGGTCTGTGAGTGCCGCGACCTTGGCCTTCGAGGCTCCAGAACTGTGAGAAGAAAATTTCTGCTGTTTCTAAGCTGCCCAGGCTCTGGAATTCTCTGACAGCCACCTGCATGGCCCAGGACACTGCGTTACAGCCTGCTGCTCAATGTGGGCCTGTCAAAGGAATGGTTTACTGCCCTGTGAGGTCTTCGTGCTCCTGAAGCCAATTGCTAAGTTGATCTGCCTGCAGTGAACACACTGTGGGTCCCCTGGAAATCAGAGTCCCTATGATGCCTGGCGAGGAAGTGTTAACAATGACAGCCAGGCCTGCTTTCTCCCAGACCGTAGGGCAGCCTCTTCCTTCTTGCCCTGCTACTTTGCAAGTATGGAACTGAGCATCCATCTTCCCATGAAAGCAAGTTCCATGTCTCCTTACCCTTTTACTTCCGTAGAACAAGCAGAAGCAACCTACACCTCACTCCCAGGGAATGCCAGTTTCTAGCCAATGTTTTGTTGGAGAAAGCAGCGAGATCACTGCATACCTGGGGGAGAGCTGCCCTCCAGATGCCCAGATCTTCAGTGGCACAGAGCGGAAAAGAGACAGATGAGGCAGCTCAACGCCACCCTGACGTCCCCCAATCCAGAGACTCTGGACTCACATCTTGCATTGGTGCACATAGTTGACATGATAGTGAATGAGTTTGCAGCATCTGAGCAATTTATAAAATCAGAAATGTTCACTGAAATAGCCCTGGGTCTGTGATACCTCCCAGCTGTTTTATAAAAGTCAACAGAGTCGCAAGTTTTATAACTTTTATGGTTCTAAGTGGCGTGCAGCTGAGCCATTCAGAATGCTGAGTCTTGTAAATGGCCAAGTCAATGTTTCCTGGCAGCAGGGAAAATCCCCTTAGTCAGCATCAGAAATTCAGTCCTGTAACCAGCACCACCACCCCCCATCTCCTCCGTTCAGCATGCTCGGCCATCTCTTTCACGTCCAGAATCTCCCAAATACATTGCTTTTTGTTACCAACTCTCCCCTAGGGCACGACTATAGCTGGGACATTCCCACTTCATCAAAGTCTAAGTCAGCCTCTGTGTCCTGGGTCAGGAACATGCTCCCACAAGGCATAAAAACGGAAAACGTTCAGCCAGCGCCAGCCAGCACCCTTCCTTCTTCCCCAGATTATTGCCACCTCTGACCCTGTCTCATCAGCAATACCCACCCCTTCCTCCTTGTCCAGTCCCCCACCCCTCTTCCCACAGCCTCTCGGCTACCACCCACATCTGTGCCTTCCCTCACCCTGCCAGAGAGGCCCCTTCCTCACACAAGGGAACCACACTTCTCCCCAGCTCTGCTCAACTCATCACAAGACATTTCAGACACTGCCTAATATATCTTTATCTAGAAGATGAAACAGCTTGTCATTCTCCTATGCCCCACTGGCTGGTCTTCATGCCTGCGTGGGTGTGGACAATCTACCACCCCCTAAAAGACACCCATGTGGAAGGCTGTGCATTTTACTCAGCTTACAGTTTTTCTTCCCATGTTCCAGCTATTCCTTTGAAGGGAAATTATCAAGTATATTATGCATTCAATATATGTGTGTGCGCATATGTTTGTTACTCATATTTCACTAAAACAACCACTCACAGACCATTAATTTCAGACTTCCACTGCCCAATTCCACCTTCCAGGCCCAATCTCCCCAAATAATCAGATGGTAATAAAAGAGGAATAGTTACTTCTTCCACAGTGTCCTCCGAAGTGGGCTCTGCGTCCACATTAACATCCTCCTCAGTGACCTGGGGACAAAGACACACATTAAACGTAGTTAGTGCTGAGTGTTTTGGAGCTAGTCTCAGACTTGCGTCTGCACAAAGAGCTGACTAGGTAGGTCTTGTGAACTGCGGCACATCCCTGTCCCCCTGAACTTTCTTTTGACTCTATGATGCCTCCTGCCAGAGATGGCGTCTGCATACAGCAGGTGATAAGGTGAGCACTGAGTGGTCTCATCCAAAGTCATAAATTACCAAATCAGCCAAGTGTGATGCACACAGCCTCCCGATGAGCAAGGTGGAGGAGGGCGGGTTTACATGATGCTAAAAGCCTGAGGTAGTTAAGTCTAAGCACGGCCTGACAGCAAAGACAAAAGTGACCGTTCCCATTCAAACTGAACAAAATCATAATTCAGAGTTAATGCCAGGAGCACAAAACACCAGAGGGAGTGAAGGCCCGTGTGCCCTGTGTGCACGGTTTAAACAGAAGCCAGCCCGGTCTTCACTCTTCACTCGTGCTGAATGGCTCAGGGCAAAGTGCTTAACCTGGGCCTGGGCTCCCTCCACGTGCAATCAGGGACATAATAGAACTGCTGCCTGGAGGCGTGGTGGGAGTTCTGTGGAGTGACGCCTTCACAGCCATGGGACCAGGCTGCCCTGCAGCACACAGTGGTCATTACCACCATTCCCAGTTTTGTCTTCTAACCTTGTAGCCATAAGGTCATCATCCAGTAAGAGTCTCCAGGAATCGTGTTTCTCTACATTGTTTCAAAACAAGCCTTCCCCTTTCTCTGATGTATTATGACACACCAGAAAGAAAAATCCTGTTTACGTCTCCAAACGAACACGAATAATGGGTCAGCAGCCCTGTGGCTGAAGAGGAGCCCCACTCATCTTCTCTCCATTTTCCCACCTTGTCCCCAAAGCACGGCCTAGCCTACTGTCACTCTGCTGAAAGCAATGCTGGACTGCTAAACCCAATTCAGGAAACACTGCATGCTGCTTCCTTGTGCCAGATTCTGCAGGGGTTTCTGGGCATCCCTTCTCACTAACAGGAGGAAACCTTCTGACTAGCATTTGTATGCACAGGTAAATTACACCATCCAAAATATCCCAGAACAACTCTGGTATCATCAAGACTTTCCTGGGTTTTTTATAAAATAGACACAGTGTTCTCTAGTCCATTGGACCCCAGACCCAATTGAGTTCAGTTCCCTCCGATTACAGATGAGAAAATGGGCCAGAGACAAAAGCAGCTCGGATGGGGATTTGGAGTAAATGGGAATCCAGCAGGGCTGATCTCTGGCCCCTGAAACCCACAATCAGTTGTGTTAAATTTGTGTCACAGCAAATAACCACAAGCACTACAATCTCATGGCAGGTTTCCTTATGCTCTTCACATTAGATGACATGATGTCACATTCGATGACACAACAAGTCTCTAGTGCCAAGAACAGCTCCCGTGTACAAACAGAACAATCAATGACAGTGAGGAGCCCCAAGGGCAGCAACAGCTTAGTCAGGCCACCTGAAAAGGGCTCTCGGTCACCTGTCCTCAACACCCTTGATTCAGCACCAGCACAGGTGTCCACGATTAAGTGGGTTTGGCTGCCAAGAAAACCATGCAATGTGAGACAGTCAGTAAATTCCCTTCTCAGATTTTCTCATCCAGTTTAAAATTATATTATGTGGCTGTCTCAATACATACTATGCATATATACAAATTAATAAAATTTAAAATAACATTAATCTGTAGATAGATGCTGGGAGTAAGAAATAAGGTAAAAATTAAAGCTTGAATTTTGCAAAGATTTAGTAAGATATTAAAATGAGCCATTTTGTAAAAGCAATTCCAGTTGCTATAAAGACAGAACAGGAATATCTAATAATGTATTAGCTGTTATTGAGTTGGGGGAACCTTCTTTTCTAGAAAAATTGTATGTTGATAATCTATCATCCAGGCTGCCTGTCCCTGGGGAAGCACACAATGAAGGCATTAGCAACGTCCCCAGGCGGGAGCCAGCCCTGGGAATGGGACAGTGCGGAAGCCTTCATTTCATTATCTCTTCATCTGAAATCGCACCTCTATATCTGAGTATACATCTTTTTAAGATTGCATTGTCTTTATGACTTCTGTTCCTACAACAGAATTCATCCTTTATTTTCCTTCTGGTTTCATCCTTCCCTGCAGCAAATGGAGGTCTTACAATTTAAAGCCACTTGTTGATGGAAAATCAAACTGATGCAGATTAGTTGAAGACACACACTGCAAGAAGCATCCTGGAGTTTGGCTTAAGAGCAACATTTTTTTTTCTTCTAGTCACTGCCATTACTATACTTGCACCACACACACACACACACACACACACACACACACACGCATCTGTTTCTCTGCAAGCCTCCACCACAGCACGCACGCGTCCCCACAGGAGACGTCCCAGGCTCTGTCACACCGTAGCCGCTCAGTAAATACGAATGCGTTCTATTAAACAGTGCATCGCCTCCGAGTTAACCTTTCTCAGGGTACCACGGAAAAGTACATTCTTTTCTATACTCACCTCTATTTCCATAGGCTCCACCTCTATCTTTTTCCATAGTTCCAGCAACTGTGCAATCGGCATTTTAAAAAACTTTCCTTTTCCTCTGATCAAGTATTGATAGTAAGAAAGAGAATAAACAGAGGCACGAAGCAGAGCTGGAGGCGGCCAGACGGAACGCCAGACGCCCCGGAGGCAGAGCCAGGAGCGCCCGGGGCGCGGGGCGCGGGGCGGAGGGCGGGCCGGACAGGTGCGCGGGGCGCGGGGCCGCAGGCCGGACAGGTGCGCGGGGCGCGGGGCCGCAGGCCGGACAGGTGCGCGGGGCGGAGGGCGGGCCGGACAGGTGCGCGGGGCGCGGGGCGCGGGGCCGCAGGCCGGACAGAGGCGCGGGGCCGGGGCGCGGGGCCGCAGGCCGGACAGGGGCGCGGGGCGCGGGGCCGCAGGCCGGACAGGGGCGCGGGGCGCGGGGCCGCAGGCCGGACAGGTGCGCGGGGCGCGGGGCGGGCCGGACAGGGGCGCGGGGCCGCAGGCCGGACAGGGGCGCGGGGCCGCCGGCGGCTCCGCGGGCCCCTCCTCGGCGACCCGGGCTCTGAGGAGCCGCTGGCCTCGGGCAGGAGCGGGAAGGACGCGACGCGACTGCGGCTTGAGAATCTCCGCAGCGACTTTGGCGGAGTCGACGCTTCCCTGGCAGCTTCGAATTGGGTTTCCTGCCTCTCCGCCTCCCTGCCGGCGCCGCTCGCTGCCCTTCCCCCTCACTATTTTACCTTAATTGGCTCTAAATGAGGGGTGAAAGTTGAGTCTGAGGATGCCGCTGCCATAGAAACCGCATAGCAACCGAGGGGCAGCTTCTTCCCCTGCGCGCCCGCACCCGCCCCGCCTCCGGGACCGCGCGCGCCACCCCGAGCCGCCGGGACGCCGGGGACGCGGCAGGAAGCCAGGGGCGGCGGGGCGGCCGGGCATCGATACTAAGGAAGCCCGCGCGGTGGGAGCCCCCCGCCAGCCCGAGCGCCGGGACGCACGCCGGGGAGGGGGAGGCACCCCCTGGAGGGGCGGGGCCGGGCTGTGCACCTGCTGCTCCCGCCACAGCGTCCTCAGGAGGCGAGAGAATGAAACAAAGTGAGCTCCGGAAACTTGGATCCCCGCCGCAGTCAGGGGTGTGCGTCGTGCGCCTTGTGCGGGTTCCGCGTGACGCTGCTCGTACTGTCCCTTCCCCAGGTGACGGGACCCGAGACGCAGCCCGGCGGCGGGACGGAGAGGGCGCCCTCCCGGCCGGGTGAGCCCGGCGTCTCCGAAGAGGTCGCGCTGATGAGCGCGTGCCAGGGGAAATGCTTCTATTTCCCTTCCCTGGGGGGTGTCTCCCCCCTTACTCCATCTCTGTCTCAGGATAAAGGACGTGAGGATGCGTTCATCTCTCCAGACTTCTAAGCGCTACTCCAAAAGCTCTTTGGTCCCCTCTTTTAGGGAATAGTCTTAAAGACAGCATTCAATATTGCTTCAGGAGTAAATATGTTTATTTCTGTAACAAACTCCTTTATGTTGGAGCAAAACACATAAACAAGGATTCTTTTTCCTAAAAATTATCAGCTCCTTGTCTTTTTCTCATTTATAATATCACTGAGAAATCCAATTCCTTAGGGGGAAAAAAAATCCAGCTCCTTTAAATTTCGTAGCAAAATAGAGTCCAAAGTTAACAGAGGGGCTCTGTACTTAGTGTTAATTTATAATAGTCACTCTATCTTTCTACAAAACAAGGCCAGTAAGAACCTTTGAAATTGATTCTGTTCCAAATAAAAATAATAAGCAATATTGTTCATGTTCCAGTCGGACATTCCCTGACTGACCGAGCGGAGTGAGGGCTTCCAGCGTGTCAACCATGAGCATACCGTGAAAGGTCACGGGGTGAACACACAAAATGAAATGGTTTTCTGTAATGAAGCTGGGAAATCACTCGTCTACGGCACTGCTGAGAGATGTCAGGAATGTTTGATGGGCTGAAAGCAAAGGACTCCCGAAGGCAGCAGGAGAAGAGGTGAAATAGGGTTCCTGGCTGTGCGTTTACACAGCCTCTGACTTGTGGAACTGTCCGCCGGTGCTCTGACCCTGGCGGACTGAAGGGAATACTGGTCCTTCCACTGGAGGGGGGACTGTGGTGGGGGGACTTTGTCACTGGGAAGGAGCTGAGGACACCTGCCCCTGGAGGCCTCGTCACCTGGACACTGCCCCTAACACAGATGGCTATTATGTGAAGTCTCAGGAATTGCTGGAAACACAGTTCCTAATTCAGTATGACAACTCTTTCCATAAACTATGCAGATGGGATGCTAATGATTTTATAGGCGATTCAGTGGCACCTGGACAAACAAAGTGGTCACCAGAGAGGGGACAGGATTTCAGGTACCCGGGACTCTGGATTCGAATTTCCACATGTACTTCACTCTGCATTGCTGCCATTTAAAACACCTGAGAGGCCGTCCACAAGCAAAGAACCACCTCAGTGAATTATCTTTCCATCAATTTTGTAAACATCCATGGTGCTACCTGCCAAGATGCAGCCAGCGTGCTCTTTGTCCAGGAATGCTTCGTAGGAGAGGGACCTGAAACAGACCCCCTGGGAGCCAAAAAACAAAACAGAAATTTCCAAAAAGAGATATGGATCCAGGAAAACATTAGCACTACTTATAAAGCTTGCATTTAAGAAGACAATTAGAGGGGGAAAAAGACAATTTTTTTCTCAAAGGAAATAATAATTATATCTAAATACATAAGATAAATATTCCAATAAAGAACCAAAGAAATTAAGTATATAATAGAATAAAAATGTTCAAGAGAACTTGAACAATTTTTTCAATGAAAACAACACCTAAAAAATATAGATTTCTAAGAAGCCTATCTCCAAACATCAGTTCCAAGAAGAAAGAGCAGTTGAAGCATCTGTGTTGGAAATGGGTCTTTAACGAACCCAACCCTACAGGCTAAAAGCAGTGGGCTCTAGTTCAAGAGCCCCGAATCACAAAGTCACTGTGAAATGAGATGGATGAGTTGGCATCGAGCTCGTTGAAACTCGGCCCCAGTGAAAACTACTCTCATGCATCAATGAAAATGGGACTCCATCATGGCCCTTAAGTCTTAAAAAAAGTATCTCTTTTCAGGCAGGGTGTGGTGGCTCAGACAGGTAATCCTAGCACTCTGGGAGGCCAAGGTGGGTGGATTGTTTGAGCTCAAGAGTTCCTGACCAGCCTGAGCCAGAGCAAAACCCCCTCTCTAAAAAAACAGCCTAGCATTGGCATTATAGCAGGTGCCTGAAATCCCAGCTACTTGGGAGGCTGAGGCAAGAGGATCACTTGAGCCCAAGAGTTTGAGAAGCTGTGAGCTGTGATCCGTGGCACTCTACCCAGAGTGACAGAGTGAGACTCTGTCTCAAAAAAAAAAAAAAAAGTGTCTCTTTCCCATAGCAAGGAAGGAGAGAGAAGAGAAGAACAGGCTGGGAAGAGAGCACATTCCCCTGTGGACTTCCACAGAAAAGCTGACTCTTCCCCAGGACAAAGTGGGAACTAGGGCATCTGGACCCCAACCAGCTTCTGCTCCCGACAGCTGTCTCTGCAGCTCCGTTTTCCCATCTGTGTAATGGAGAGAAGAGGGGCTGCTTCAGATCTGAGGATTACAGCAGCAAAACCTCATGCTTCACCATCTGAGAGAAGGGCCCAGCAAACCTGGGTTTCCCCGCAGTGAGACACACTTGCCCTCCACCCTGCATCAACAGACACTTTCTAAAGACCCAAATGGTTTATCCTGGGCTGTTCCATCTTTCAAGTTGAGACGTATTAGTAGAAAGGATTTGGTAAAATGAAAAGAGCTATTAGTTCCTACTGGAGTGGTAACCAGCCTTGGTATTTTCACTCTAGAGTTTTAAAAAACTTACCAAAAACCCTGCAAATCAAATTTATTTATATCTTAACAAAAAGGCATATCGTCCCTTCTTAGGGCTGGCCTGTGCTCCTCTGCTCCCCAAATTCGTATGCTGAGGTCTTGAACCCCATTGCCTCAGGATGTGACCGAACTTAAGTCACTACATGTAATCAGTTCAGATGAGGCGAGACTGGGGGGGGCAGGGGGGGTGGTCAGCCCTGCTCCATCACAACAGGGGCCCTTGTAGGAAGGGGAATTTGGGCACACACAAGGAGAACATGGAGAGGTTAGGGGTTTGCTGTCACAGCCCAGAAACTGGGCCTTGGACGGATCCTTCTCTGGTGCCCTCAGAGGGAGTGCAGCCCTCCAGAATTGTGAGACAGTACATTCTATTGTGTAGGCCACGGGGTTTGTGGTACTTTGTTGATTTGTTAGGGCAGCCTCAGATTAGAGGGACACACTCCCTGGGGAGTGGGGAGAAGATACTACCTATCACGAAAAATCAAGAAGCACTCTAGGCTACACGGTGCAGGGACAGGAGTCAGATAAAGCTGTTTGCATAGAGCTCTGCATTGGCGTCTCTGCTCCACCAGGACCAGCCAATGCACAGGGGACATGGTTTTAGCTGGGAACTGCTGAGCTTCCAAGAAGCTTGCAGAGTCTTACAGAAACTGCTCTATCCACCACCAGCCTCTGTTTGGTCCAGAAAGGCATCAAAAGTGACTGGGATCCCCAGTAGCCCTTTAAGAATATGCTCAGAGCCCCATTTCCAACAGCAGAGTCGTGACACACTGACGCACAACAGCAGCTTGTTGTCAAGAGAATTATTCACAAGGAAGAAAAGGAGCCGTGTGCAGAGTAAACAGCCTCTCAGTGTTATGAGAAGTACATTACGAGCTAGGAGAAAATTTTAAAGGAGCTCTTGCTTACGGTCCTCCCACTGGTAAGAAGAGTCATTGTGACCCAGCCTGCCTGCGTTCTTTGTACACGTGGTGGAGGCTTCGGGGGTCTGGGACATAAATGCAGCTGCACAGATACTTGCTGGTTTCAGTTTCATGAACCCCACACTTAAGAAAGAACATACACAAGGCAAAGGAAAGTAAAAGTGACAACACCTGCACCCCCCTTTCCTCCACTCATCTCATTTGCTACACATACATGTAATATTTCCCAGAAGTTAACTCAATCTTACTTTAAAAAAACAAAACAAACTGCACAGCATTTCGCAACCTTCCTGGGTGGGAGCCCTACCACCTCACTGGTCCTGCAGAGACAGTGAGGCCAAAGTATTCCCCACTGTTCAGCACACTGCAGGGATCACGAATGAAGCCACTCTTTGAGATGTATTAATTTAGCCTGAAGCCAAACATATTTGTTCTAAAATCTATTTCAGCTTCCACAAGTCTAATCCTACTGCATTTCAAATAACACACCATGAACACCATAATTTGGAAGACTGTGTCTGCCATTTCCCCTAGCCACGCCTCATCCGAAAGATGAAACTCAGCACCCTCCACAAAGGGTGCCCCCCACCAGACTCAGCAGCATCCTTGCCTGGCGCTGTTGCCGGGTCTCAGCAGAGTCCACACTGGGCGCCCTCACTGGGACTCAGCAGCGTCCTCACTGGGCGCCCTCACTGGGACTCAACAGTGTCCACACTGGGTGCCCCTGATGGGACTCAGCAGTGTCCTCACTGGGCGCCCTCACTGGGACTCAGCAGTGTCCACACTGGGCGCCCCTGATGGGACTCAGCAGCGTCCTCACGAGACGCCCCTGATGGGACTCAGCAGTGTCCACACTGGGTGCCCCTGATGGGACTCAGCAGCGTCCTCACTGGGCACCCTCACTGGGACTCAGCAGTGTCCTCACGGGGCACCCCTGATGGGACTCAGCAGCGTCCACACTGGGTGCCCCTGATGGGACTCAGCAGCGTCCTCACTGGGCACCCTCACTGGGACTCAGCAGTATCCTCACTGGGTGCCCCTGATGGGACTCAGCAGTGTCCTCATTGGGCACCCTCACTGGGACTCAGCAGTGTCCTCACGGGGCACCCCTGATGGGACTCAGCAGCATCCACACTGGGTGCCCCGATGGAACTCAGCAGCGTCCTCATTGGGCACCCTCACTGGGTCAGCAGCATCCACCCTGGGCACTCCTGATGGAACTCAGCAGTGTCCTCATTGGGCACCCTCACTGGGTCTCAGCAGCGTCCACCCTGGGCACTCCTGATGGGACTCAGCAGCATCCACCCTGGGCGCCCTCACTGGGACTCAGCAGTGTCCTCATTGGGCACCCTCACTGGGTCTCAGCCGCGTCCACCCTGGGCACTCCTGATGGGACTCAGCAGCGTCCTCACTGGGTGCACTCGCTGGGACTCAGCAGTGTCCTCACGGGGCGCCCCTGATGGGACCCAACAGCATCCACACTGGTCACCCTCGCTGGGACTCACAAGGACAAACAGCCTGTAAGCAAGATTGCTAAAGCAAAAGAAATGTACATCTAGACTCTTTTTTTTAAGTATTCTCTATTGAACCCACTCACAAAAAACATGCATGTTGATGTCCATGATTGAAATGTGGAAAAGGTCTTTTTTAAAAAAAATCAACGCACATCTATAGAAGCTGCTGAAACAGGGCAGCCCCTGGAGAAGTGCACAGCCAGCCCACGACAACGCAGGCAGGCTTTACTCACGCACATGCTGATCATGGGCACGGGTCTTCGTTAGAAAGAAAATGGTCATGAGGTAGCAGGGTGAGAATGGACCAGGGCAAAAAGCAAAGCCATGAACATGACAAGAGCGTGAAGTGTAAGTCTGGGAGGCAGCTCTGCACTCCACTCACCAGACTTCGGGAAGGCATTGGAACAGCTCCGCACAGCAGTTGGTGTTTACAGTAGAGATTAAACATACCAGTGCGGGTGGGACTGCGTAAATTCTCAGAACTACAGGAGTTACTTTCTCAAATTATAAATAATCACTAAAACACAGCACTTATAGGAATCTTCCAAATCATCTGTAGAATCAAATACCTACTCCTAGTGAAAGTATCTGAAGTTCACTGTAATATTCACAGTTATAGAATAATAACCATAGTGGTATGAAATTCTCTTTAATAAAAGAAGTTTGAGAGTGGCCTGTTACTCTATACCACAGTTGAATTAGGCTTTCTGAGAGAAGAAATTGAAGACAGGAGAATTTCCAACATGAAACATGTATTTCCTATCTCAAGAAAACGTCCAAATTCCAGGTCCCACAAGCCTAGGTCTGGATCTTTTGTTCACTTGGGCTGATTTTTTCAGGCTGTTGACTTTTATTTCTATATCTGTTTTTTTTTTCTTTTAAAAAAGGGATTAGTGTTTGCTTACCTAGTCTGGAAAATGTAGGAACAAAATGAACCAGCTAACCTTGACACACGGCGAAGCAAGAAAACACACTTTTTTTTTTCCATGAAGTGTTTATCTAGCTTAAGGAATGACGGTAAAAATGATGTAAATAACTGTGTCTGCATCCATTTTTGAGATATGTAAAGAATTATGCAAAGCAAAATCGTGGAAAGTCAACCCTTAAGATAATAAACCAGCAAAACTAAAAGACGGTCACCAACATCAAAGCTCATACTCTGCTGTCATCTGCCCCGCTCCATCTCAGAGACCACGGCATGTCAGCGGAGGGTGGGTGGCTGGGTCACGGCTCTCCGTGAGCTGTGTTCAGATGTGCTGACATAAAGCAAAGTGTCGATAACCCGTGAAGACAAGCTATTCTGTGTTCGGCAAAGCACCAGTGCGGGCTGAACACACATTAAGTGCTCATAAATGACAACTGATTAATTGGTGAGGGAATTTTTAAAGGAATTAGCAAAATTACATGTGTGTGAGTGTTTACATGTATATGTTAGGGTAACCCCTGATTTCCTGAAAAAAAATGAAGATTTTAGAACTTTCCAGTAATCTCTTCCTGGTTTTTTTTTGTTTTCTTTTTGAGACAGAGTCTCAAGCTGTCCCCCTAGGTAGAGTGCCGTGGCAACACAGTTCACATCAACCTCCAACTCTTGGGCTTCAGCGATTTTATTGCCTCAGCTTCCCAAGTAGCTGGACCACAGGCACCCGTCACAATGACCAGCTAATTTTTGGTTGTAGTTGTCATTGTTGTTTGGCAGGCCGGGCTGGATTCACACCCACCAGCTCTGGTGTTTGTGGCTGGCGCTTTAGCCACTTGAGCTACAGGTGCCGAGCCTCTCTTCCTGTTTGACTGAGTTCTTCAGTCATCTGCTGTCATGGTGGGTGTCTTGGGTGGGAGGGCTCTGGTGGGTTTCTGACTCCTCACTGGGCTGGGCAGGGGGCTGGCTTCACCTTTAGCCTTTAGACAAGTCTCTGCCAAACAAAGTAACAGTTGAGGCTTTGCTGGGATGAGAGCCTTCCAAGCCCTGCATAGAATATAGAAAATAGGGCCCAAAGGAATCCAATTCCCAATACAGAGGCATTGATTATTGATTTCATCCAAGTGTTACAGGGTAGAAGAGTGATTTTTTATTCTAGTATCAAATGAAAATTCTGTAAGATGAATATTGAATATGTTAACAAGAACTAGAAAAGGAATTATCATAGCAGGACTTTTTAAAATATCTCTTTAATATTACTAGGTTATTTCTTGACAGTAGTTCAATCTAACCTCAAAATCTCAGATTAATTTAGAGAATGAAGTAAGATACTCTTGTAAGAATATATGCTTCTTGTTAAAATGAACCCTTTCTTTTTTTCTAATACTTTTTTTCTCCCAGAAATTACTTAACCTGATTGTATTTCTTGCAGAGGAAATTTTGGAAAAAGAAGTTTCTGGTTCCCTAACAAGGTCCCAAGGGACCCCTTCTGCACACCAGGTGTGTGGCGCCCCACCATAGCAGGCACCCATCTGCCCGCAGCAAGTCCCACCTGCCCCAACCCACCCCTGGTTCCATCATCCCTGCAGCTGGGTGCTCTGCCATGAGGCCTGGGGGGCCAGGGAGACATGACGGCGAGTGAAGGGCGTGTGCCCAGTGCTATCCTGTCATCGCAAAACTTGGGCAGGGAAACCTCTTAATCTTCCCCAGGAGTAGGGGATAAGTTGGGACTGCTCTCAGGATTAACTTAAGAAAAGAAATTGATAGTCCCCATATCAGGTAGTTCCCATACCTGTATTTATGGGTAGAGTGTTCTACCTACAAGGAAGTAGAGCGAGCCAGGCCTTCTTCCTGGTGGACAACTGCAGCTTGGCTGTTCCCTGGACGAGAGTGTCCCGCGGTCAGACCTGCGGGATCCTTGGATAATAAAATTACAGGTGGAGCCGGGCAAGCCTGAACACCCTCCATAATGAAGGAAAATCACTTTTCCCACTTCTTTCTAGCTCTCATCCTTAATCCAGAATGCAGTTAAAATTGATGTGATTGTTGAACTCAGCATCTCACCTCCTGTGGCTGCGCCTGGCAGGTGGTCCGAGCAGAAAGCTGCCGCCCCCACCGCAGACTCAGCATCATCACGCGTTTTCATAGACCCAGAACCCTTCCGAATAAAACACTGAAGGCTCTGCTATTTCAAACAAGCCAAACAGCCTTCTGATTTCTTTCATCCAGCTTTTTATTTTTAAATCTGCCTTGATTTTCTTTAAAAGCAGACTCGTGCTTTGAATGCCTTTCTTCCCACAGCTGATTACCTCAGCCTTTTAGGGGCACTTCTGTCAGCTGAGAAGACTTTCTTCCTCTTCTTCAGTAAAAATAGACGTTCTGATTGGAGCTTCTGGAGTTTTCTCTGCACTGTCAGACGCTGATCCCTCTTAACAGGAATCTTTGCTCTTTCTCATGAAATATTTTCTAAATGAACTTTTGAAAAGCAAGAAGTGAGTGATATGAAAATACTGTGGTATTTTTGGCCTCTAAAACGTGTGTCATGGATTATCTGGTGGTTGGAGCAAGGCAGGAGGCCCCCAGGTCAGTCCAGTTGGGCCCCCTTCTGGGGTGGGGCTCGAGGGAGGGTGGTAGCCGAGCTTGGCCCAGGAGGCACATGTGAGTACCAGGACCTGGGGAACCACCCTCTTCCCTCCACCCCCACCCCCAGACCTAAGAAACAAGCCACCGAATTGGACGACACCGTGCCCAGCAGACAGCCGATCACTGAGGCCAGACGGCCCCTCCGCCTCGGCAGCCCAGCAGCCCCCAGTGTGTACGACTTTCCTATGTCGCCTTTCACCCCAGGTTCGTTCACTGCCCGGCTTCTCTTACACATGGTCTGGGTATAAAAGTCTGAACAAAGAGACAAACATCCCTGCCCAGCTTCCATATTAGCAGGAGGGGAACAGCAGCAAGATATAAGTACTGGACAGTGTGTCCTAGGGATGGTCAGGGAAGGTGAATCCAGGACACAGGCGGGAGTGGGACCTTGACTGGAGCAGCGCAGATGGGGGACACCTGGCCCGTGTGGCGGGTGCGTCCGGCAGTGCACAGCCAGAGCAATGAAGTAAGAAAGAAGTGTGGGGAAGGAGTGCCCACAAGAGTGCCCCGTCTGGTAAGCACAGCATCCTAAAAGAGTTTTCCATCTCTTAAAACATAGAAATCACTTTGAACTTCTATGTGGAATTCTATTGTGTGGCTACACCTTAATTTACAAAACATTATTGCTACAATTAACATGTCTGTGCATGAAGCTTTTGCTCTGGACTTGCTCACGCAAAGGGCAGTGAGCATTTTTATGCCCTTTGTTATACACAACAATAAAATATTTTGATTGCAGGGCTTATCTTAAAAATAGGAAAAATGAACAATACCTGCTGTGTTACATGTATAAAAGTGACCTGAAAGATCTTCCCAATTCAAACATACTTTCCATTTTGGCCTATTGCTAAGAAAGCAGATTTGGAAGTATTAAAGAATTGATTTCTTGGGTGGTGCCTGTGGCCCAAAGGAGTAAAGCGCCACCCCATATACCGGAGGTGGTGGGTTCAAACCTGGCCCTGGCCAAAAACTGCAAAAAAAAAAAAAAAGAATTGTCTTAACCTAAATAAGTTAAAATAAGTTAAGCAACACACCATGTTCCTGGCTACAATAACAAAATTTTGAACATGTGTATTCCACTAAAAATTAATTCTAATTTTACTATGACCACAATCAAAATCCAATTGTGATTTGTAACTTAAGAAAATAAGCAGAAGTTATTCTGCTTATTTAGAAAAGACAAAAATAATGAAAACAAGAACAATACCCGCTGTGTTACATACAACGCACACTTTAAAGGCATGCCGAAGAGAGCAGCCAGGATGTAGTGCAAATATACACACGTAAATCAATAATCAGAAAACTCAGCTGGTCACTGAAGTACCTACACAGGGATTTAAATGAGACAGAGATGAGCTGAACACGTCTGAATTACAAAGTGACCCATCGTTAATGACTGCCGTGGGGGAAACCGGCCATCTGGGAAAAAATTAGAATAAAGTCTCACCTTCCAAGCACACAATTAGTTAGGAATAAAGATACACTAGTTAGGAATAAGCAACCTCTTTATTATAAAAATATAAAATCAGAATAACAAGAAGAAAATACAGGTAAGTACTTACCTAAGTTGGTAGAGGAATAATTTTATAAGAATAAAAAATCGAATAAATTTCAAAGGAACAAACTAATAGGTGTGCTGATATAAAATTTAAAGACTGCAATTAATATCCTTAGAGTAACAGTAAAGGTCTGCACCCATCACTTTTTTTTTTTTTTTTTGCTTTTACAAAATGTGTTTTTTGGCGGGGGATGCTGCAGAGCAGCATTAAGGAGGGGGGAGAAGAGAGAGAGGGAAAGAGAGGGGACCATCACTTTTTAATATATTACATAATATAAAATTTGAAGTAGATGGACAAATCTACATCTTTACCAACACAGGCGTATTTATAAAATCTCCCTTTGCTTTTCGCTCAGGAACAATGAGGAGGAGGTAGTCTTTTTGAAAAACATGAAATCTAAGCATTATTCATATATCTCATGTGTGTCTATAACACTTTTGGTGTTTTCTACTATACTTTAATGAGCCATCTGTCCAAAAATTATTTTTAAAAATTGAGAAGTCAGTAATTGGGTAAATTATAGACTTGTTTGTGCTTATGTTATTGGTTGTGATTTAGCTGTTGCCATCGAGCTAAATGCTCTGAGAGGCGAGGTGGCAATTGCAGATCAGGCAGTGCCACCCCACACAGGCTGCTCGAGGACCAGGTTAAATGTAAGCGTGGTTCAAACCCACGGCGCTTTTGAGAAAACAGACATCACTGCCTAGTCTTGGGGAAGACTTTTCCGAGGACTAAAAATATATATATATTAGCAAAGTATCTCAAGAATGGAAGAAAAAGTATCCAATGTACTCAGCCCTACTATGAAACTAATCTATAGCTTTCATATGAAGACTATAACCCAATTACAGCACAAGAATATGGGGAAAGGGGTAAGGGAGGGGAGGGGAGGGGGGAGGATGGGTGGAGGGAGGGTAATTGGTGGGATCACACCTATGATGCATCTTAGAAGGGTTCAGGTGAAACTTACTAAATACAGAATATAAAGGTCTTAACACAATAACTAAGAAAATGCCATGAAGGCTATGTTAACCAGTTTGATGAAAATATTTCAGATTGTATATGAAACCAGCACATTGTACCCCGTGATTGCACTAATGTACACAGCTCTGATTTAATAAAAAAAGAAAAAAAAATGCAAGATCAACAGAGGCAGATCCAAGCAGGAGCAGAGTGGTGCAGGGCTACTCATAAGATAAAAAAACGGGTTGGGAGGAAAGGAAGCCAGTGACCCACCGAGCAGATCTGTCAGCAGGTAAAGGGGCCAGAGCGTGTAAACAGGGACGCAGTCAGTACAGGGGAAAGAAGAGTACACAGCTTGGAGTAAAAAGACCAAAAAGTGCACGCTCTGGCCCCATTACCTCACCACGGGACCTGCATGGGTGGCTTCTTTTCTCAGAGTTTCCTCCACCGAAGTGAGAATATTTTTTTTATTGTCTTTATTATTAAATCATAGCTGCATACAATAGTGCAATCAAGGGGTACAATGTGCTGGTTTCATATACAATCTGAACTATTTTCATCAAACTGATTAACATAGTCTTCCTGGCATTTTCTCAGTTGTTATATGAAGACATCTATATTCTGCATTTAGTAAGGTTCACCTGTAACCTTCTAGATGCACCGTAGGTGTGGCTCCACCAATTACCCTCCCTCCACCCCAACCTCACCCCTCCTCTCCCCACCCTTGCCCCTGTCCCCATATTTTTATAGTTGGGTTATACCCTTCATATGAAAGCTATAAATTAGCTTCATAGTAGGGCTGAGTACATTGGATACTTTTTCTTCCATTCTTGAGATACTTTGCTAAGAAGAACATGCTCCAGCTCCATCCATGTAAACATGAAAGAGGTAAAGTCTCCGTCTTTCTTTAGGGCTGCATAATATTCCATGGTATACATGTACCACAAAGTGAGAATATTACCATCAGAATCAACAGCAAAACAACTCAACAGCCCTAGGATCATCTTTGAATTTCTCCAGCTCCAAAACCAAGGAATGATGAAAACCCAGAGCCCAAAGCGTCCCGGGAGCTGGTCTGTGGAACACCAATAGTGTTCCTTGAACCTGTTAGGTAGGTTTTTGCCCACCCCTTCTCCTCTCACTCTCCTGTTTGATTTCCACTGAGTTTAAATTCCTCTGTGCACACCTGTGCTCGTTTGTTAGTTACAATAATAAAAATGGGAAATTATGGAGGTGGAGTTAGAATCCAAGGGGGCCACGCACTTAAGGAAGGATTTGGAAGAAGGGGGAGGAGGCCAGGAGAGTCTCTGTGTGTGCAAGGTCTGGGAGGGTCATTCGAGCTGGACAGCTGTGAAGGGAGTGACCCACAGGGCAGCAGAGATAGAGGAACAGTGACAGGAGAAGGGGGAGGCATGACAACAGCCTCTCAGAGCCTATGACTAGAAAGAAAATGAAGTTGCCGATCTCCAAAAGGTCCCATTCATTTCCAGAAGCAGAGGCAGAGAAAGGACCCCAGCTCTGGTGCCCCACAGGCGGGGTGTGCAGGTGCAGGGCTGGGCCGTCACCCCAGCAGTGTCCCCAGACAGGCTCTGCACGGGGAGGGCATTCCGCAGACCAAGGTGTGGAATGAGATCCCTTAGCACCGTATCGCCCTCTCTCCCAGTGCTTGGGTGCAAATCAGCTGAAGGCTTTTCTTTTAAGGTTGATTACTTGACCCTAATGTCTGGCTTTTGAGTGTACCTTAATTTACCTCGCTGTCATTTTGCTGATGCTATCAAGGTGGCCATGTTTCTTAAGCTACAATTTTTTATTCACAATCTGAAAGGTTTTCGAAGATACTTTCATTTCCTTGTTTTCTGAGTGCCCCACTCTGTCCCATCCTCCATTCTAAGGTGAGACGCTAGACCCTTCCTCCTCCGCCCTCTGAACTCCTTCCCAGCTTTGGGACATGGTGTAGCTATCTTTCTCAAATGCTAGTGAGCAATTGACTTAGTATTATTAATTTTAACACTGTCATGAATATTATCGATTAGTGTGGTTGTTTGTGAAACAAGTTAGCTGCCACTGCATGTGTCTGGGGTTCCCTCTGCTTCCGGTCTGCTGCCCAGCCGGGCCTCGGTGCAGAGCGATGAGAAACTCACCCACAAGGCCCCCGGATCCATAGGGACCTGGACAGATCCCGGTGGCTGTCATTAGTGTCCACCCTTGGCCCACCAACCAGGTTTGAGAAGATGCAACAGTAGGGTGGGGGAGTGACCTGGCTGAGCCGGGGCTGGGGTCTGAGTGTCCATTTGGCTGTGGACTTGTGGGGCCTCTGGCACAAGCCAGAGAGATTCCTCACTGACATCTCATCTGGGGTGACAGCAGCTTAAGAAGGCACTGCACAGTCCGCCCATCCCAGTCTGCTTCCTTGGTCTCCTACTCAAGCGGATTTTTGTAATAAGCCAGAGAGGAGAGGGGGATGGTTCTAAAAAGGAGCACTGCCTGCTGCTGCGTGAACTCTGAGAAGAGAAGTGCTGGCCCCGCCATACCGGAGAAGTGGGGTGCAGAATACAAGATCT
>CAUYRH010145253.1:0-43100 GCA_963574655.1 Perodicticus potto
GCCTGTAGTCCCAGCTACTTGGGAGGCAGAGGCAGGAGACTCGCTTGAGCCCAGAAATTGGAGGTTGCTGTGAGCTGTGATGCCACAGCACTCTATCCAGGGTGACAGCTTGAGGCTCTGTCTCAAAAAAAAAAAAAAAAAGAGAGAGGGGTCAGATAGACTTAAGTTTCAATACCCATTCTACCCATTACCAGCTAGTGACCTTGGGAAAGTCATTTACCTATCTGACTCTGTTTCTTCATCTGCAAAATGAAAACAATAAAATATGTACCCAAAAGGATTGTTTTGAGAAGTAAACAGCACATACAGAAATACTTGGAACATAATGAATATTAATAATTATTGCTGCTGCTGGTATGAGGATGAGCTAATGTTATCTTCCACTGCATTAAAAAACGTATCCCCAAACTTAGCATTCATAAAACAACAAGTGCTTACTTAGTTTCTGATTTTGTAAATCAGCAATAGGGCTGGGCTCAGCTGGGTGGTTCTTGTTCTTCTGATCTCTTTGGGCTTTTTCATGTGGCTTTGATCAGCCAGTGGGTTGCTAGCCCAGGACTCTGGTGTGAATGACACCTGCTGACTAATCTTTACTCCAAGTGGTCTCTCATCCTCCAGCAGGCCTGTCTGGACTTGTTCACATGGTAATAGCAGGGTTTCCAGGGTTCTGAATGAGAGAGAGAGAACGCAATAGTGTGCAAAACTTCCCGAGTCCTAGGTTTGGGATTGACATGACATCCCTTCTGCTATTCTGTTAGCCGTAGCAAGTCGCGAGACCAACCCAGATGCAAGGATGCTCCTCTTAGTGGGAGGAGCTGCAAAGTCACATTGCAGAGGATGTGGACACAGGGAGAATTATGACATTTTTGCATTCTTCCACCCAATTTCAATTATCACTAATCAACCAGTGGCTTTATGCAGTCCAGCTTCCCTCTGCAAACAGAAATTCCCAGCAGCAATCTATTTCTCATTTGTAACTATATAACAGAACAACAGTTGCTTTCTTAGTTGGTTATATCAAGACCAGTCCATTCCAAAACAGGAAGCAAGGCAGCTGAGAAAAATATGTCAACAAATATAAGAGCAAAATAAACTAAAAGCAAAATTAAAGAGAGAAATATAAAATTAAGTCAGGAGAAAGGTTAAGTCCCAAAAGGCATGTCCTATCATTCTTTATAGTTGCTATGAAGGTGAATGGCAAATATGACCTCTGAGCTCCCTAGTGGACAAAGTAAAGAAGAAAATTGCTCCATTAATTGTTACATTATTAACAACAACAAAAAAAAATTGGAAGTGAACAGTTGATTGAAAAAGAGACTATGTCTGATTTTTTTAAGTCTATGTAATATAACTCAGATGGCTTCTTAGAAAAGGGACAATATATGGTATAATGATGGAAATGCCTGGCATATCCTTTCAAAGTGTCCAAAAGCATGTTATATCTGGACTCTTTCTTAAAATATCTCTCAATGCACAGCCAAAGAGCAAGCTGGCAAAAGCAAGTTTTCCAGGGACTATAGCTGGACACTTGCCCCAGGGCAGTGAGATTGGAAAAGCTATTCTTTCCCCACAATATTCTCCAATAGTGGGGGAAAAAGAGGGGGAAAGAAGATTGGGTGTAGCACAGGGATTCATAATTTGGATTCACAACAACATAGTCTACAGAAGTCAAGGACACTTCAGAGCCAAACAGACCTGAATTCAAGTTGCCTTTGAAGCAAACACCTGAATTCATATCCTCTACGATATCTTTACTTCTGTTTCCCTATCTGTAATATGGCGCTGATCATAGTACCTAACCCTAAAATATGCTGAGGATTAAATGAGGAAATGCACACAAAGTACTAATTCAATATCTGCCACTTAATAAAATACGTAATAGTGACAGCTAACATTCCCCATATGCTGGTACTCAACATACGGGCCAACATGCTAAATTTGCCCTAATTTACTCATTTTACTTTTGACTGTATAGGGTAAGTACTATTATTACGTGTATTTTACAAATGAGAAAACAGAGTTCCAGAGAAGTGAAATTACCTGCCCAAGGTGGCACAGCTAGTAAGTGGCCAGGATAGTAAGGCCCAGTAAGAGGAAGTCGTTGATATTATTATTAACCACCCAAAAGGAAGGTGATTCCATTCTCTGGTAAGGGCCCAGTTCCTCCCGCTGGCCTCGGGAAAGAAAAGGCTCGCTGCCTGGGGACCGGCTGAATAAAGCTGCAGAACTCCCCGGCAACCCAAGAGGAGGACGCTCTGCAGGCTCCTCAGAGGCTGGTACTTCTCCCCAGGTCCTACTCTCGCTCTCCCAGCTATTCCTCCAAGTCTGGCAAAAGGAGTCCGCCCAGCAGAAGCTCCCGACCGCGCCGCAGCCCCAGCTACTCGCGCTACAGCCCCAGCAGGTACCGGCCCCGCCCCCAGGCCCTGGCCACGCCCCCTTGCTCTGCACCTCCTCTCGGGCGCCCGCGTCTCGGACCGTCTTTCTCTTCAGTTTCACCAAGCCTCAGCATTTTAAAGGATTCCTTAGTCCTTAATGCACACTCTTAGTCAGGAGTGGCAGCGAGGCACCAGACGTACCCTCGTGTCTCAAAGCCCCCAGCCCAAGCACTGCCACAGCCACACTCCAGAATTCACATTCCTGGCCCTCGCCCTTTTTACCCTTCATCCCTATATATGTAACTCCCAAATCTTACGCACACACCAGGACCCGGGTAACGCTCACCTCCGCGTCCCCGCAGCACCTCTGCACACTCCCAGGCCCCGCCCTACGGTCCCATCCCGCAGACTCTTCCCACGACTCCGTTGTCCTCCCTCGCGTCTTCCCTGCTGGCCCGCGCAGACCCCCATGTCCTTGAGGGGCGGTAAGGATAGGAAGCCAGTACAGCCCAAGGTCCCCAGGAAATACCCCACACCCCTTCAGGGAGCGGGACCCCAAGTACAGTGAGAAGGACTCGCAGCAGCGGGAGCGGGAGCGAGAGCGTCGGAGACGTAGGTCCTACTCGCCCATGAGGAAGCGCCGGAGAGACTCCCCAAGCCACCTGGAGGCGCGGAGGATAACCAGGTGCGGGCAAGAGGGGAAGGGAGACCCTCTTTCCCCTTCGTCCCCTCTCTCATTCCTACCCGTGCAGGCCACAGGTTCACCCCAGACCTGCTTAGGGTTGGGATTTCAGGACTGTGAGAGTTGGGAGTGAGCAACCCTCCCACCCCCCACCATTGAAATTAAGTTTCTGTTTTAAAGCCTCGAGGCTGAGTCGACCTCCCCACCCAGCTTGGGGAATCAGACTCAGACGGAGGCCTGGGGTGTGGCCAGAGTCCAGGAAGGAGCTGGAGCTGGCGCGGGGCTGGGGAGACAGTGGGGTCAGGTCTAGGAATGGAAGCCAAAGCACAGGGGCGGGGCCTGGGTCTGGCGATGGAGCCTGGGGACTGGGGACAGACTTTCACTCTCCGATGCCAGACTTAAATAGGCCTATAAATGATTACCCCTGAACCAGTGTGGAGAGGGCAAACAGGATTGCTTAGGCGCCAAAAGGAACCTAGAGGGAGTAGTGCTGGGTAAGACGTGAAGTGGAAACGTGGCCTCGGAAAGGCTCTTATCTTTCAGAGCCTCAGTTCTCTCTTCCACAAAATGTTACAGGTAGTAACTCCCACAAGTAACATCAGCATGAAATGAAAGGGGGTAAAAAGATGGGAGTGTGCTTTGTGAACTTAAATGCAGAACCTCACTGTGTGCCATTGTAATTGATTGAATGATTAGACTAGGTGGTTAAAGTTCCCTGTAACAGGTAAAGTCTCAGAAGAAAAAGTCTCTAATAGAGAATAATGACAAGTTTCCAGGCCTTGAAAGCTGGGAGAATGGCTGAATACTGCCCTAAGATTGAGTTGGGCTCTGCTCCTGGATCTCCAAGCATCAGCTACTCGAGCAGGGATCCTGACTGCCCAGTGCGCAGCCCTGGAGATGACCTAGAAGAGGAAAAAGAACATGCGCCATGGAGGAGGCCTTTTCTGAAATATCCCACAGAGCGCCCTGCCTCAGCTTGTAGGGAATTCCTAAACCCACTGCCTTGACCCAAGGTGTCCTTGGTGTCCACTGGGGGAAGGCCAAGAAACACAGTGGCATTTCCAAAAGGTTATCTGGTTTCCTTGGTCAACCTCAAATTTATCTCGATTAACTCATTCAGTGTTTCCCAAACTTTAGCCATTGACCAGCATCTTTACCACTTGGGCATGTCTGCTTATTAACTGTACTATTTTTTGCTTAATTTTCCTAAAATAGACTTGCCCTTTTTAGAGGTTCATACATTTATTTCAAAAGGAAACTAGATATAGTGTCGAAAATGGAAAATAAGCCTCTTTGCCATAAGTAGATAATTTAATAAAATTATCTAATAAAAATTAAAATGGCAAAACTAAACTACGACTAAAGTTTAGAGGTAGATTCTGTTGATAGCAGTGAGGCTCTGAGCCCTAGGCTCGATTCGTTAAAAAATAAACAAATAAAAAGTAAGATGATCACTCTCAAGCATATTAGCACTAAGCTGAGATTTTCTCTCTGATGTTCTCAGGACTTCAAGGGAAGTGGAAAAGGAGTATTTGTTCCTAAGGGACCAGGAAATGAAGGATACTGCCTTCCTGTGACAAGCCTGGGGCTCCCCTGGTGGAGGTTGGGTGGAGCCTGGCCCTCACGCATCTTCCCTCTGCTCTCTGCAGTGCCCGGAAACGCCCCATCCCCTACTACCGACCCAGTCCTTCTTCCTCCGGCAGCCTCAGCAGCGCCTCCTCGTGGTACAGCAGCAGCAGCAGCCGCTCCGCCAGCCGCAGCTACTCCAGGAGCCGGAGTCCCAGCCGGAGCCGGAGCCGGAGCCGGAGCCGGAGTCCGAGTCGGAGCAGGACCCGCACTAGCAGCAGCTCTAGCTCCCGCAGCCCCAGCCTGGGCTCCCGGAGCCGGAGCCGGAGCCGGAGCCCAAGCCGGAGCCGGAGCCGGAGCCGGAGCCGGAGCTACAGCTCGGCAGACAGCTACTCCAGCACAAGGCGCTAAGCAAGGGCCTTCCCTTGAGCCAGCTGCCCTGTGGGGGTCCCTTTTGCTCTGCCGGCCTCCCCCATTACCTGCCCTTCCTGCCTTCTCCTTACAGATTTTGAGAGCTCCTGGACCCTGACCTTCCTGCTTTCCTGGGGAAGAGAAAAAGAGTGTGCCGGGGGCTTCACCTTCTTGGTCAAGCTGCTAGGAGCCTCGCTACCAGCACCATTTTGGGGCTCAACTCAGGACTGGGCATGTGGAGAGAACCATCCTCTATGGCACAAAAAAAGAAAAAGAAAAAGAAAACCTCAAGGTTTTATAATAATCAATGGGTCCATGACTCAAAAGTTGGGGCCTGGCCAAAAAAAAGGATGCCCCCATCACAGGCGGCCAGTAGTCATCCCCTCACCTGCCTTCATCCTTTCTTCACCAATCTCATGGCTGCACATGGATGGACCCCCATGAGGAGAGAGAAGAGAGAGGAGACCAAGGGCAGTTCTGGCCCAAGATAAGGGATCAGGCCTTTAACATCCTCAGACAGGCCCAAGCAAAGGGTAAGACTTTAGTCTTTAGAAGAAGGGACATCCCGAGGTAGGGGACATGGACATTTGGCTGGTGGTAGGTGTCAGGAGCTAGGATATGGGTTCTCTGGTGATGAGTACAGGAGCAAAAAGGAAGGGGTCAGTCTACTGCTCCCAGGAGTTCAGCATGGTCAGTGAAGGGAGCCAAGTTACAGAGAGGCCCCTGCACAAAATGCCTTTTGGCTATTCACAGGGGCCCTGCAACCCCATGAGAAAGGAGACAGTAGACTGGTCAGGACAGTTTGGTCTAGAGCCCTCACTTCCCAGATTTGCCCCTGCCCCACATGCTGGCACCAATTTAATTCCACGGGACCATCTGCTGAGCATTCCCCAGTGCCATGGCTAGCTGCCAGCTGCCAGCGCCAGCCAGTCTGGCCTTACCCTCTGGTTGGCGCCTGTAGGCCCCCTCACCACTGCCCAGAATGCCACACCTTGGATCCTACCCAGGCAGCCTGGCACCTACCCACCCACCCTGCAGCCTAAACTACTCCCCTTGCCTCTCAGGAATTGTGCCAGGATGATGCAGGCAGCTCAGGTTTGGGGGAAAACACCCAAATCCAGAGTCCAGGGGAGAGGGGCTTAGATGCCCCGTGTCTCTAGCTCCTGCTGGGTTCTGAGATTTCTTATCAGCTTGGGAAAGACCCATCTTCATTTCCTTCCTCGCCCCACCTTCCCCCCTGGTCCAGGCTGGGCAGAGAGGGTAAGTTGATCTCTGAGATACACAAATACCACCAGCTGCTTCATCCACTGAAGGCGCTGAGAACAGGGAGGTGAGGAATACCATCCTTAAAATAAACTCTCAGGCGTCCCCCTCACCAGCTGACTGGCTTTCTGGAGCCTTGTGGGTGAGTTTCAAGTTTGTGGTAGCAACAGCAGCAGGTCAGGACATTCAGGGAGAGAGGACAGTTCTCAATTTTTGGATACTTTGGATGGATTATGGGGAAGCAGGGACCAAACACTCTTTATCCCTCCAACCCCAGGGAAAACATTTGGAGAAAGTACTTATTGTTGGAAGCAGTGACCTCTACCCCACCCAATCTTGCCCATCCAATCAGCCTATGGGGCCAGAGACTGCCATGCAACCATCCAGAAAGCCCTTTCTCCCTCAGGAGAAAGGTGGCCCCAGTCAGCAGTGGACAACTTGGCCTCCCCACGGGGCCCCTGGCCCCCACCTAAGCCCCGCCCAAGACTAATGGATGCCAATGCTGTCACGGCAGAAGGCCAGATGGCAGGTGTCTGGGACAGGGGCCAGTGCCCTGCAACTGTAAATAACCCTCTTTCCCTGCCCAGAAACCCAAACTGGACTCCAATCTCCCTTCCTGGAGACAAAGGCTTCCGGAGCCACCAGACTTGTTTGGACTGCCTTCATTCAGACAATTCTAGGGGACCATTTATGCCTGGGGCTCCTAGCAAATATTTTATTTATTTTATTTATTTATCTATTTATTTATTTATGTGATGGCACGCTCTCTCTCTTCCTCTCTCTTTCTTCATTAGCAGTATTTAATTATTTATTTATTTATACAGAGAGGTTGTGTGTGTATGTATGTATGTGTGTGTTTGGGGTGGGGATTGCTAACTTATTTTTGTGAGTCTCCCTTTCCTTTTTCTCCTTCTGTCTCTGTGGATGGGATTTGAAAGGCTAGAAGTGGGTAGGCTATCTGTCTTTTCGCCCGAAGCCAGGAATATCCTTGGAAGTTGGCCCAAGGTTTATTATTCAGTCAAATGTCAAAGAGGTTCAAACCTGTGTCTTCCCAAGCCCCTCTGTCCCCCAGCTACCTCACTAAGGTATCAAAAAGATGAAAACAGCCTAGAGGCTTGTGAGTGAAGGTGCTGAACGGCCACAGAGGAGTCTCAGCTTATGCAGGGGTTGGAATCTAACTTGGGATGTGGGACCAAAGTTGCACAAAGTCAAAATCCCCACTGAGAGGCTGTACCTTAGGGAGGTGCTCAACTGGAGACAGATGTGCTGTCTCTTAGCAGACTGATGACTTCTCACACTGTTCAGTACTAACCAAAGTAGTTGTCTTGTATTTTGAAGGTCATTGTGGGTGAGGATGATGACTGGTTCTGTACTAGGAATGCACTTGGAGTTGATGCGGAGCTCACACTGTGAGAATAAAGCAAGAATTAAGCTGACTGAGGAAATATGCACACTCACTCCAAGGAACATATTATAGGGCTAGATTACTCACATGCTTGGTTGGCTTCATGTCAGTTACACATGCTCTCTCTCCACTTTCCCTTAATTTCTCCCCTCCTCCTCAGATTTAAAGGCTGTTCTGTTCCTTTTGGAGGAGAAAGGAGACAAGGTATTAGCCATCCTGAGTTTGGGAGAGACTCACAAACCCAAAGCAAAAGTCTTTTTCCGTGATCTCTTGCTGTTCCATCAGGAAAGATCAAAAAGCTATGTCTGAGAGATTAAAAAAATAATAACCCAGAAGGTAGAAAGATCCTAATGCCTCCTCCCCCCAAGAAGGGAGGCCTATTTGCAAACCCATGCTGGGAGGGTCCGGGATCCAGAGGCCTTTGTCAGCCTGCCTATGTGACCAACTGGCAGTGTTCTCTGGCTGCTGGCCACAGAGGGCTCTTATCTTTTCCAAAAGTCACTATCCACTATCCCTTGCAATTGCCAGCTTTGGGTTCGGTGAGACTTTTGCAAAATCTCTAGTCATTTCCCTGGCAATGTGACTACCCTGCCCACCCAAGCAAGGGGATAGCCCTATCCTGGGGGAAGTTTACAAGAAGGCTATTTAAATGCCTCCTGGGGGGAAAAAAATTCTCTCTCTCTTTCTGTTTCTCTAATTTCCTTTACACTTCCTTTTTTCCATCCAAAACCGAGACTGTAGTTGAGGCACTGGGATCCTTGATTGACCAGAACTCTCAACTCCTGGTAGTGCTGTGTCTACTTGATTCTCCTCACCATCTACTTCCAGGGAATAATATAGATCACCTGAAATCTGCTCAAGGTGAGGACTTCACTCAGAAACCAGCATCCAGAGTTGGGAAGACGTGGCTTGCAGGAAAGCAACGTGGTTCCCCAAGCACTTTGACCTTCCTGCTCTGGATGTGCCTGGATGAGTGAAACTGGGCCAATTGTCTCCTTTCTCTGGGCCAAGTTCCCACCTCTGTGAAGCAAAGGAGTTTTTGAGTTACAATCGGAAATGCTGAGCTGAGGCCTGGGAGAGTCACCAAAGACAGAGGGAGCTTCACTGCGACTCAGAAAGAAAAGGAAAAGAGACTCAAACATTTTTAGGAGGTTCTCAGTCATCAGAGTACAAAAAGTAAAAACCAAAAGCAAGATTTGAATTGCTTTAGTTAAAAAAGCTAACAATTTAGAGCTTCCTTCTAGGAACATTCTGGTTCATGGGTTTGACCACATTCCTAACCCTATTTCTTCCCTTCTTTGAAGGAAAATCAGTCTTTCAATTAAAATGTTAGAAAGAATTAAGGGGCTCAATCTCAGAGAGCCCTATCTCTTCATTTGTTCAGACCCAGTCTCTTTCCTGAAAGGGTTTGCTTGAAGAAGCCAAACTCTGGGGTGCACCCAAAGGCATGCAAAAACAAATCACTTTCCCTCTCAAGTCCAGCTTCCGTCTTTTCTTCTGCCGTGTGCTTTTCACCGCTGCCTTTCCACAAATGTTCAAAGTAGTCTCATGTGCATGAACTTTGCCTTGCTTTCCCCCTTTTGCTGAATAGAAAAATCTGTCTTAAAACAAAATCAAAACCAGGATTCCTCAAAACACACCTTTTCCTCCATTGGCCATTCGAGTCCAGGTGAGAAACTTACTCCAGATGCAATGTCATCAGGCAATCTTGGATTGAAACCTTTTCCTTCTCAATTCTGCAGAAGTGAGCCAATGATACGGACACAGTTGTCGTCTCCCCTCTTGTATGTGCCTGTTGGATGTTGGTTTTGTTTTGGGGTTTTTTTAGTTCTTGTTTGCATTGTAAATACCGTGTTGGGGAACCCTCATCAGAATGTGGCTTATTTAATAATTTATTTTCTATTTATTGAGTGGTATTAGAAAAGGAGAGGGATCACCTCTTCCCCTGAATTGTTATTAGAAATTGGTTTATCTTCCAGCCCTAGGTGCTGCTGTCTGCAGCAGGGACATTATTGCCCAGGTAATGAGTGCTAGATTCACCGAGCAAATTAGAATTGGCAAAAATGGAGGCTTCACTCATACAAATTAAGCTCAAATGGAACTAAAACACTGGTTATCTCCAGGAAAACCTCATTTAGATGGAAATTAATTGAAGAATAAAATTCTTATGCATGAACCAACTTCTATTAAAAAGTCACAACTCCATGGGAAAAAAAAGAAAAAGAAGAGAGAGAAAAAGAAATTGTAAACCCTTTTCTGTGGCCAAGAATACATATGCCTCATCTTCTGATGAGCTGAGCTAAAGAGACTGGAATGGCATTCTTGTGTGGTTCTCTTGCCTGTGTGCCTGTCTGAATGAAATCACGTGAGTCTCGGGCCTCGGTCTTGTCACCTGTAAAATGAGGCTTAGCCTGTGTATTCTGGGCAGGGTGGAGAAGGGTTGGATATATCGTCCCTTGTCTTCTATTGAACATAGGTCAAAGGGTGTCAAATAAGAAAGAAAACAAAAAGGTATGTTCTGGACTTCATTTGCAGGGTGAGGTCACAGAAGCTGAGTCCTGCAGTCAGATATGGGGGACCTCCAGCTGCTGTCACCTTGCTGATTAAAGCCTTCTGTATTTAGATCAAATGTCTCTCCAAGCTCAGCGGTCCCGAGTCATCACAAGAGAGACTAAGGTGGCTTTACCCTGCCCTGGATTTAACCTCTGTTCATTATCAGACCCCATTTTGCACAATCAGTCAAATAAGCCACTGACATAGGTTATATTGCCACTTTTCAGATGAAAAAAGTGAAGCCCAGGAAGGGGAGCTGATGTGCCCAAGCTCCCTTAAGCACAGATCAGCTTGACAACCCGTCCTACATTCCCTTAGCAGCTCTTTCTCTGGGGGTCTCTGCTGTGGGGACTTCTCTCTGCACTGTATCTTTTCTCTCCCAATTCTCAGCTATTTCCTTAAGCGGTAATTGGTTAAGGACCTAGACGAATCCACCACATTGGTCCAGGGGACTTGGTGCACTCTAAGGCCAGTTCTCTACACTGGGATCTGGGACTCCCAGCTGGAAAATTCCAAACCCGAGGACCGACCACCAGCCCAGCTCAGCCTCACCAGCCAGCCTCTGCGTGGAGTACCCACATCAGAAAGAGAGAGAGAAAAGCCTCTGTGTCCTCTGCCTGGTGACACAGCTGCCATGGCTTGCTTGATTTCTGGTCTCTACAGCTAAGCATAACCTTCCTGGGGTTTCGGGTTTTTCAGCCTGTACAAAACATGTCTCTGTTCTAATTAAAGGTCCCATGATATGGTGTTCTCATCTATGGCCCGGTGTCCTCTGTGTACTTAGGGTTTCCAGAAGCAGAGAGGCATGAAGGAGCCAGGGAGCTGGAAAACACTGAAGCAGCACCTGCCACTTGCCTTATGTGTACCCACTGCTCAGTAGTTTCTCTAACCCTGCAAACAAACCTATCAGTATTTTGGTTACACACACAAAGGTCTGACAAATAATTGCACGAACTCCTCCTAGAAGTGCAACATACCCCATTCCTGAATATCACCAACGTCACCTTTGAAGTCACCTTGGGAAGCTATGTACCAACGCCAGTGCCTAGTCCACCCTTCACAGCTATGATGGAACTCTTTTTTGGGAATGGTCATCAGAGCTGCCGTCATATTATGCTTGATGTCCTGAATGTCATTGAAATGTCTTCCTTTCAATATTTCCTTTCTCTTTTTTTCTTTATTTTTCTTCTGGTAAAGAAAAAACTCATTGAGAGCCACATCAGGTGAGCAGGGAGAGTGTTTCCATGTAATTATTTGTTTACTTGCTAAAAGCTCCCTCACAGTGCTGTGTGACCTGGTGCATTGTCATGATGCAAGAGCCCATTTTTGCACACACTTTTCTCAAGCCAAGATTTTCAGTTAATGCTGCTCTGTAGTAGCTACACTGCATTTCCCTTTAAAAGATTGATGCTACTTGTTAGTGTTCAAGTGTTTTTGTCTCAAATATAAACACACACATATAGATACACATACACACACATTTACATTTACACGTGTATATTTGAGTTCTAATTTTAGGCCAGCTTGATAGCCACAGGCTAAATAATGAGTAATAAAAATTATTCCCTTCTTAAAAAAACGATTTCCAGTCAAGATTTTCCTGTTTCTCTTTGGCTGCTATGCTTCTCACAATTGGCCAATGATTTTGACACACAATTCGATAAAGTTTAGCAATGTTTTCAGTCAGTTCTGCACACAGTGGCAAGTTGCAAACTTAATTGTCAGACCTCATATGTATATGCTGTGGAATGCCTTAGGAGGCATTTTCTGAAGAATCTATGTGTATTATCTTAGTCTTCACCACACAAAGCCCTATGAGATAGATGTTAGAATCTCTTTCTTACAAAGAAGCAAACTGAGGCCTAGAAAAAGCAAAGTCAATAGCCCAGGGGCCACAGAATAAATCAATGGTCAAATCCAGGCAGGCTGACTGAAAAACGCAGGCTGTCAACTGCTCTGCTCTACAGCATTTATGTTTGTGCAGTGAGAAACCAGTGTTTTTTACTAGAGTTGGTTTTTTCAGAGACTTTGATGGCTGGGAGGAAGTTCAGTGCAGGGCACAGATTTTATAGTCCAAAGATTTAGATTTGAATCCAGACCTCGCCTTTGCCACCTATGTGGCAAGGACTGTACCTTACTGGTGCTTGGTCTGTTCATCTGTAAAATGGGACAACAATGGCTACCTCTTAGGCTGCTTTGGGGGCTAACTGAAATGATGGTTTTTAAAAAAATGGTGCACATGGGTGGCACCCAAGTGAGTAGGGCACCAGCCCCATATACCAAGGGTGGCAGGTTCAAACCCCTGGCAGAACTGCAACAAAAAAATAGCCAGGCATTGTGGCAGGTGCCTGTAGTCCCAGCTACTCAGGAGGCTGAGGCAAGAGAATTGCCTAAGCCCAGGAGCTGGAGGTTGCTGTGAGCTGTGACGCCATGGCACTCTACCGAGGCTGATAAAGTGAGACTCTGTTTCTACCAAAAAAAAAAAAATGGTACACAAAAGGCTCTCAATGACTTTTAATGAGCAGCATTACTGTTTCCTAGTAATGGATCTGTGGTAGTAAGGTTCACACAACCAGCCCAAAGTAGCCATCCTGAAATGGGGAGGGCCCTGCAAGGCCCCGTGGAGGCCTCTAGAAATGTACTCAGTGGAGAACTGAAATAATTCTTACCCTCCAGAGCAGGTGTTGTATACACCCACAGGGACAGGAAAAGTGAGGGAAGTGGACAAACTTGGGACCATGGAGCAGTGGACAGCCCGGTCTATAGATGCCAAATAGAAATCTCAGCTCAATGTTGCCAAATCTCCCCATTTTTCAAGACAACCTGAATTTTTAGATAAAATCTCCTGATTTTTTTATGTCATCATTCATTGTTTCTTCAAACACTATGTGGGTCAAAAAATTATACACACACAGTCCACGACTGTGTTGGTTATCAAATAGGAGAGAAAGAACAAACAAAGTAAGTTACCACTGGGGCTCCATGCATTCTGCCCAACAATAAACTCCCTTTGGAATCACTTGTCTGGTGTAAGCGTTCCTGGGTAAATTCGGGGCTTTCCACCACCCAACCCCCATCTCTTTATACACTGATTTCTTTCTTTCCAAATAGGCTTGGGTAAAGCACCAATCAGTGTCCTGTGCTGAGGCTTCAGCAATAAATAATAATGATAAATTATACTAATAACTTTTATAGAACAGTTATTATGGGCCAGGCCCTCTGCATACACTAGCTGCTTTATTTCAGTAACAGCACCATTTAGTCTCACTGACAGAGGACACAGTTCAGGTTCATGGAGGGAAGACCACATGGCCATTGGGTATTTAAAAGCTGGTCTGTGGCTCCTGGGCCATTTCTGCTTTACCCCACAAGGGTGTGAGTCCTTTCAACTCAGAGCTAGCCCTCCCTAAGGGCCCCTGAGGACTTTTATTCCCAGAAAATGTGGTTGCCAGGAGACTGTCCCTGTGACTCACTGAAGGAGGGCTTCACTCTCCGTCTCCAGTTACCAGAATTCACCTGTTTGTTTTTCCAGCGATTCATCTGAACAGGCACACCAGCCCCATCCCAGCCCTGGCTGTCCAGGCTCCAGAGCACAGAGACCTACTTTCAGAGATTGGCAGCTGCCGAAGATGGAGCAGAGGTGTCATGTGTGCAATAACTGAACCCTGGCAGTCCTAGGGATGTACACAGCCCCTCCATGGTTCACAAACAGCAGGATAAGCAGAGAAGTGGGGAGAAGCATAGGAAATAACACCTCCCAAGAGGCAGAGGACAAAAGTTGATGGATGGCCTGAAGCAAATAAGACCCCTCTCTAGAACTTAGTTACTCTACCTGTTAAAGTGGGCTAGATCAGGTCAGTGGTCCTCAACCTTGGCTATACATTAAAATCACCTGTGAACTTTATAAAACCACCCATGCTCAGGTCCTACCCTCAAAATAAGACTCTGAAGGTGGGTGACAGACATCAGTGTTTCCAAAAGGGTCCCTAGGTCATTCTCATATGAAGCCAGTATTGAGAACCACAGAATTAGATGGTACCTAAAATGCCTGCCAGATCTGATGTCCTATAGTGGGCTGCTAGGTACCATTGTGGTGATAATAAAACCAGCAACAAATGCCCCCAACCCTTATACTATGAGCCAGGCATGCTTCTAAATGCTTCCCACATATTAGCATAAATTACACTCACCCTCACAACATCTTTCTAAGGAAAATACTATTTTTAAAGCCCATTTTACAGATGCAGAAACAGAAACATGGACAGTTGCCCAGGCCACTCAGCTAGTAAGTGGCAGAACTAGATGCCAGGATGAGAGTTAGTCCAGAGAGGGCCCTGAAACAGCCTTAGAGTGTCAGGGAAGGCGTCACAGAAAAATCGACCTCTAGGTTGATGTTGGAAAGTAAAAGTAGGAATTGGCCAAACAAAGAATGAGGGATTAGGAAAGAGGAAAGAGGGGAGACAACTTCAGACAGGGGCAACCTTATATACTCAGGCCTAGAGGTGACACCCACCTGTGTAAAGCAGGCCCTTCATCACCCGCCTCCCCAGCATATTCCTTCCACAGCACTATCGCCCTCTGTGATAGTACAAATCAGTTTGCTTACTTGTTTACAGCCCATCTCCATGACGACAGGAGACTTACTTGGTCTGCCTCATTCATCCCTGTGCACCCAGAGCACTTGGGCAGCTGTCAAGTGACTGAACCACTCAGGGTTGCCAGTTCCACTCCTTTCTAATGCCCATTCTTCTTGAGCTGGTTAATTGTCCCACAAAAGGACTTTAAGGATCTCTCATACACACACTCTTCCCCCTGGGGAGCGAGAGAATGAACACCTACTGTTTGTCCAAGGCAGTGGAGTATATGGCCTAGGATTAGAAAGAAGCATCATTTTTAAAAGGCAGCGGCTATCCACAAGGACTTAGGAGTCAGACAGACCTGGGTTTGAATCTGACTCTGTTACTTCCTAGCTCTGTGTCTATGCCTCAGTGACTTAACCTTCCTGAGCTCAGGTTCTTCCTCTTTCCAGTGGGGATAATAAAAGTAGCCATCTAGTAAGGTCACTGTGAAGTTGGTAGGGGCGGCGCATGGAAAGCACTCAGGCAAGTATCTGATGGCGTTTGTACTATGGTCACTGACGACAAAAACAACAGAGAAGCAGGAGAGGCTCAGCTGCTTACGTAAGCTCATGACAAGTTTCTGGGAAGATTTCAAGTCACCTTGGCAAAAAGGATGAACAGTCTCTCATCTTCCTCACCTTGAACACCAAATGCTCATGAGAGGCACTCCCACCTGCTGCTCTCCATAAGTATCTCCTCCACTTGGAAGAACCTGGAGTCTCCTGAAAACTTGGCAATCTCCCTGTGTCTATCTCCACCCTCATATTTCATCAACGTTTGTCACCGAAGTAGGTCTAGCATCAATCCATCAGTGGAGAGACACTGGGGCACTAGTCATGCGTTTCCGCCCAGAGTGGGTCTACAATATGGGTTTACCACGCCTTCAGAATGCGGTTTGGCCAGCTATAGCCAGAGGACTGACTCATGCAAGTTTTCCTTTTTGTCTTTTTTTTCCTTTACCATGGAAGCTTGTCAAATGTCTTCTGAAGGTATAGTGTTGGATCCCTATGGCAATCGACTCTCAAATTCAAAGCCACAGTAAACACAACCAACTCCGTGAAATTCAAGTCATACAGCTAAGTACAAGGGGGTTGGGACAGGTGAACACGCACACGCACACATTGTTTGTCCTTTCATTCTCCCTGACCTCTAACCCTTCTGCTCGATGAAGTTATCTTAATCCAGAGGAATGCATGGTCACCGTTGCTTGGGTTTGCTGGAGTCTTTGAATCATTTGAAATCACAGGCAAAGTTTGCTGTATTCATAAATCAGCATTATGGCTCACAGGAGTATCTATTTCCTACCAGTTTTCCAAAAGGATTCAACTTAAGGAAACCTTTAGGATATTTCCACAGAAATCTGTCTCCACTCTCTCAGGATGTGGCAGAAGCTGTAGGTGCCTTACAATAGCCACCCCCCCCCTTCATCCATAGTAATAAAAAAAAACCCCTATGTTGATCCGGGTTCTTTGCCACCCAGAATGAAGGCTGAATTTCCCAGCCTCCTTTGTAGCTATGGGTAGCCATGTGACTGACTTTTACCAATGAGGTGTAGACAGAACCTCATTTTGCATGGCAGCTTCCAGAAATCTCTATAAAATAGATTTGTCGTGTGTTTTTTTTTTTCCTTCTTCCACATCCCTTCCTTCTTCTTGCTGGCTGGAATGTGGGCCTGATGGCTGGATTTCAAGTGACTTCCTAATTCATGAGGTGGCTTTGGGAATGGAACCCATATAAGTGGAACAACAAGATAGAAGGAGTCTTGGTCCCAAGAACGTTTGGGAACAGGGGTTCCATCCCAACAATGGGCAGGATGCCTCTGGACTTCAACATTAGGAAGAAATAAAGCTGTTGCTCATTTTAGCCACTATTATTTTGACTGCCTGTTGTTCACAGCTACCACTAATCCTAACTCATATTCAGATCGACGTTAAGACAGTCCCCAAAAGGAGACGTCTTGTCAACATCTCTCTTTCTCAATCTCTATACATCCTCCCCAGCTCCTTCAGCCTCCCTCCCACCCTCCCAGAACAAAACTCAAAAATGCTCTCAGGCTGAACACTCCTAAGAGCTATCACTCCCAGACATAGAATAAACTGTTTCCAAAGCAGCTCCCTGGCATCAAGATCACCAGCTGGTCAAACCAGCTCCTGTCCTAACCTCAAAGGTATCTGGGAGAGGAGCTCTCAAGATTGCAAACCTTTGGTTCTCCCTCTCCCAAAGATCTCACTGCCACCCTCTGCATAGGGGCTCATGACAGCACTCTTCATAAATGTCCCAAACTAAGAGGAAACATGCCACTTTCCCAACCAGGCTCTTGTCAAAGAAGGAATGATTTCTTTATCGTTCCTTCAATATGTTATTAGTATTAAGAAAGTTCTTTTAAAGCAATACCAATAAGCATAATCAGAACAGAATTAGGAGGACCACCCATCAGAACAGGTTAGGTTATGCTGCAACAACAAATCAGACCAACGCTTCCCCATGCCTTGGAAAAACAAAGACTTATTTCACAGTGGACCAGCTGGGACAGTCCACTCATGACTGATGGTGGTGACTGTGATGTTGATGATCATAATGCAGACAGAAAGAGAAATTGCCTAGGGTCCTGCCTACTTGGAGCCAAGGGTCTCCTGTGGGCGATTAAGTGGCAGACATCACTTCTGCTCATACTCACTGGACACAATTCATTGACACAGCTCCTCCCAACCACAGTGGCATCAGGAAGCACACTGCTACTTCCCAGATGCCCAGGAAGCAGGGGAAGAAAGAGAAAAAAACGGAAATGTTTGGCAAACAACACTAATGACAACCTCAAAGCACAGATTTTATTGAACCCAACTATGTGCCAGGTATAGCTCTAGATGCCAGCAATACCGCCATGAACAATCAGACAGAAGTCCCTACCCTCCACCCTCATGGAGCTTACATTCTAATGGAAGAGGCAGATAAATGCATAATGAGAGATGTAAACCTAAGTTAGTGGCAAGGGCTACCAAGAAATAAAACCAGCTGATGTGAGAGAGCAGGAGGTTAGAAGAGGTTTCCCTGAGTAGGTGAAATTTATAGTCAAGAGAAGAATGAAGAGAATGACCCTACAGAGACCTGGGGCGAGATGGTTCCGGCAGTGGGAGTAGCCCGGGGCAGCCCTCAGGTGGTAACCTGCTTGCCTCTACTGTTTGACAGACAGAAAGTCACACCCTGGGCAAGAGATGGACAGAAGCGGGGAATCGGAGGAAAAAGGCAGCATGGAGCGTTTATTTTCTTCATACGACTTTATAGTAGCTGAAATTATTTCCATTACTCATTTCAGTATTTGTGTATTGATACACATGAAAGTTTATGACTCATTCACTGCTTTGCCTCTAGACCCTAGGCTAGTGCTTTGCACATAAGAACTTGATTAAGACGGAGTGAATGAATAAACGAGCAAATGAACACTGACTGTCTCCCCACTCCCCACATCTGGTTCTTCTCACACGTTATCCTGAGTGTACCACCACCATTCCCCTAGGTGAAAGGTCTGAAAACCATCCCCACTTTACAGATGGAAAAACAGAGGCTTGGAGAGGCTAAGTCTCTTGTTTAGAGAAGCAGAGCAAAGAGGGTTCAAATCCAGATCTCTTCAAGTGCTTACCCACCATATTTTACTATCTGTCTTATGCATGAAATGCAAACTGCCACGTCCTGAAAACTCTGGTTGGTCAAGACAGGAATTCCCAAGATGCAGAATAACTTATTTGGACCATGAAAAGGGATCTCAAATACCCTGATAAAGGCTCAGGAATACAAATAAGACCCCCTGGCAGGGGATGTTCATCCTTTAGGATTCGAGGGGAGAGAGCAGAATACTCCTCTACCCACCCACCCCACACACACACACACAGCTGACCCCTGAATCACTTCTGCTGGGGGCACATGCAGCAGAGAGAAACTCCTGTCAGGCCACCCCCTGCCCCAGCTCTGAATGGGTTTCCTGTTAGTAACATGTAAGGATCCCTCTGGTTGACTCAGGGATGGCTCTTCCCAGGTTCCATAGAAGAAGGCCTAATGAGAAGGTGGGGAGAGGGGGTGCCAGAAACCTGAAGGCAGCTGAGGTCTGCTGGGTTGGTCTGGGTTTGGAGGGCCAGTACCCTGGCCAGGTACACATTGCGGGACAAGTGGCACAGCCTCCCCGGGCAGCCAAGAGCAAGTCAACCCAGATGTGACTCTGTGCCTTAGATTATACAACTCTAAAATGTGAGACCACAAGGTCAGGCTCAGTGGCTCACACCTGTAATCCTAACACTCTGAGAGGCCCAGGCGGGTGGATTGACTCCTGACTCAGGAGTTGGAGACCAGCCTGAGCAAGAGCAAGACCCCATCTCTAAAAACTAACTAGGTGTTGTGGGAACACCTATAGTCCCAGCTACTTGGGAGGCTGAGTCAAGAGGATAGCTTGAGCCCAAGAGTTTGAGATTGCTATCAGCTATGGCACCATGGCACTCTGCTGAGGGTGACAAAGTAAGACTCTGTCTCAAAAAAATAAAATAAAATAAATAAAATGTGGTTAGCGATAATACTGCTGCCTCAGTATTGTTATGAGGATTAAAGGAAGTAAACACACAGAGCCTTTAGCACAGCTTGGTGCACAACAGTTCTCAAATAATGGTGGGTGTCATTACCGTCCTTTTGTTGTTGTTATTCATAGAATCCCAGAGTGGTTAGTTAAGAACAGAGACGTTGAAGTCAGACTCCCTGGACCTGAATCCCAGCTCTGCCGCTTAGTAGCTGCATGGTCATGGGAAAGTTATTTAACCATTCTGGGCCTCCGTTTGTCATCTGTGAATGGGGATAATAATACCTTGGAGCAATACAGGTGAAGATTAAATACATTGATGTATGCAAAGCACTTACAACTGGTGCAAAATGTTAAATAGGTGTTTTTATTATCATTACTACTTATATCATTATCATTATTTGCAGAGGTGGTCAGGGGAAGAAACCCCTGGAAAGAATCTTGGAGAAAATAATAGGAGGAAGCTAAAAGCTCAGTAAGTAAGCATAGCCCTCACAGGATTATGCGGGCATAAACTTGTCCGAGGAGGGACAATGTGGGTTGTTTATCTATTTTGTTTATTTCTTCTTTTTTTTCAGTAGGGGTGTGTGGCAGAGGAGAGAAACCTGGGCTTCAAGTTCAGACAGATCGGGGTTCAGAACCCACATGGGCCTTGAGCAAGTCACTTCACATCTTGGGCCTCAGTTTTTTCAACTGTAAAATGGGGATAATGATAGCATGAAATCTCTAGGGGGCTGTAAGTAAAGATTAACTAAGAGCATGTTTGGAAAGCCTCCAGTTTGGTAGCTGGCTCCTTCTATGTAATCCAGAAACTTTAGTTAATATTTCAATGTTGTAACTGTGTGTAGTCCACGGGAACTAGGCAAGTCAGACAGAGTTGCTGATGCAACATCATCTACTCAGCCAAGATCTGCTAAGCTCCTACATTGCACCCAGCACCCTCTTGGTGCTAGAGGCACTGCTGTGAACAAGACACCCAAAGGTTCTGCTGTCATGGAGCCAAAATGTGCTGGAAATTCCATAGTGTCCTTGTAGGGGGTCTGAGAAAAGAAAGGGAAAAAAGGATATGAATGCAGAATGTTGGCTGGAGGATGTGCTGGGCTAGGGACACCCAGGAGGAGGAGCTCTGATGTGGGTCTGCAGACCCTGGGGACGATCTGCAGGCTGCAGTCCTCGGGTGGAGGGTGGGAACTTGTTTCTCACTAAAGTGGAAAGAAAAAGCATAGAATTTGGCAGCTGTGTCTCTCTCCTACTTTGTCCTGATGGTACTTGTGTAACTTCAGCCTGGCCTGCATTTCACAAAGGGAGGATGATGTCACCCTCCTCCCAGGTTGTTTTGAGGATTTATCGTGATAGTCCCATGTAGAATCTCCAAGAGGACAGTAGCTGGGAGAACCCTGTTCTGCTTCCTGGGATCAAGCGTCCCCCCACTGCCCACACACAAGGTCTTTCTTTCCCTTGGAGAACCAGCCTGGAGACTCCGTCCCCTCTCTGGCCTCTGCTTTGTCCTGCTGGGACAGCCCCTGGGTTGCACTGACCACTTCCCTGATGAGTTAGCTGACTCCTCACCAGGTGCCTGGTCAGCGGTATGAGCAGCTGTCTCTCTCAGCTTCCCCAAAACAGAACTGCTGGCCTGATCCGGAGACACAGCAGGAGCCCAGGGGGAACAGGACACCAGGCAGCATGAGAGAATTCCCCGTTCTGGTTATTACTGTGTGTTCCCAAGTCCTATTGAGTCCTCATTCGGCTGTGTGGCTCCAAGCAGGTGGCTTCGCCTCTCTGAACCATGGGGATTCCATGAGGTCATTGATAAAACTGTTGACCACAGGGCCTGGTACACAGTCAGTGCTCATTAAGTGTGAACCATGACTGATTTCAGAGGCAGTGTAGCAGATGGGTTAAGAGCCCACCTGCCCAGGCTCTAACCCCAGCTCTGTCACCTAGCCAGGTATACATAGACACAGGCAAGTCACCTAATTTCTCTGTGCTGTGGTTTCCTCCTCTGTGATATGAGGTACTAGTAGTTCCTTCCTCACAGGCCTGCGAGAGGATCAGATGAGGTAAGAGCAGAAGCTGGCACATGGCAGGTGCCTTGTAGATGCTAATATCGCTATTGCTATTTTCTAGCCTTACAGCCTCCCTGTCCTCCCCCTCATTCCTGAAATGAAAAGGTAGGTTAGGTCATCACAAGTTCAGTTCCCTGCTCCTTCACCAGGCTCCTCCTCCTTCCTGGTTCCCTGGTGCCCAAGGAAGCCTTGTTCTAAGCAGAGGGGTCTCCTGGCGGTTTCAGGGTGGGGTTGAGGAAGGAAGATTCTGGTGAGGAAGGAGCAGAGGAGTTTCTTCAGAACACACCCATCAGCAGACTCGCCCATAAATAAACACAGCCCCGTCCACACATAAACACAACATTCAAATTCCCCGCACCCACTCAAATACACACACAAACTCACTCTGGATCCAACCACCTCTGCCCCATCCCACTGATTCAGAAACCTCACCCCAGCCCCCGCCCCGGTCCCAGGCAGGGCCAGATTTCTCCTCTGTGTCATGCCCTGATTCTCCCCATAATCAGCTTCAAACTCTTTGCTGGCCCCGCCCAGCTGTAATTACAGAGAAAGCCAAGGCTTCTGTGCCCAGCCATGACGTCAGCCCGAAGCTTCCAACCCAGTGAGCTCATCCCACATCAAGTGGGGGCCTGGTCACGTGGGATGTACCATGCCATGGGGGCCTCAGCCTCCCTCTCTCAGCTGGGGAGAGGGACGGGGGTCTCGGTCTGTTGGTTCAAAACAGATCTGGGATTCAGAACAACCCAGGTTCCCACCCAAGCCTTGCCACCCTATACCTGTATGGAAGGGCCAGGGCTCTGCACCTGTTTCCTCATCTGCAAAATGGGGGTAACAATAATAGTGTCATCGTTGTGAGAGTTTAATGCAATGCTGGCTGCAACATGCTAACTTCAGTAGCAGATACACACACACAGGACACGATGCGGCCATTGTTGTTGTCATTTTCCATATTATTATTTTTAGCCAACTGCCTCACACAAGCACTGTTTAATCTCAAAACAATTTCTCAACCTATGACTCACTGAATTCCTTAACACCCCCAACCTACCCTGACCCCATGAAGAAGGCAGGGCTGAGACCCTAAAGCCCGCAGAAGAAAAATGATCTGTTCAAAGTTGTCCACCTGTTGGGAACAGATCAAAGATTGGAACTCAAGCACAGGGGCCTTTCAGCCAAAGGAAGATTTATAAATTCATTCTTTGAGTTGTGGGAGGAGTGGGAAGGTTTAGATTCTCAGACCAGATATCACACCTGAGTATAGCATTTTTTCATAATTCTCATTAACAGTCATAATAATAATAAAAGTTATTATTTGTTAACACTTACTATGGCAGTTTCCTCATCAGTAAAATGGGATAATACTTGTACGCCTTCCTTACAGGATCATCAGTGAGGATTAACATTTATTAAGCACTTAGAGCAGGGCCTGGGGTACAGCAAACGCTATGTAATTGATAACTCACACTGGAAAATATAAAGGTGCCAGTCCGTCTGCTAAGTTTCTAACAAGAATCACCTCGTGTATCCCTCCATGAGTTGGCTACTATTGTGTCCATTTCACAGGCTGGTAAACTGACAACTCAGATATGCCTGGGAATAATATTACTGCTGACAAAGATTCTTTGCTAGACCAAACTTTAATCAGGCCCCTGAATCTTTTCCTAAGCCCACCTGTGCAGTCCCTTGTACAATTCAGTTCTAGCAAGAGCTCTGCTAAGTCATTTTAGCAACAGCCACCTATCTCCAATATCGGATCACCCTCGGTATCTAATCACTCTTGATACCCATCAGGTATGTCATCCTCCACCCTCCCCGGGGTGGTGATGTCCCATCATCCTGCCTGTCTTCAGCAAGAATCCTGTTAAGTCGGTTTAGCCAGGATGCCCCTCATTCCTGATATTTCCTCTTAGGAATTTTCCATCCACTGACAGCTCCAGCTCTGCTCCTTGGCTATAAATTCCCATCACCCCTGCTGAATTGGAGTTTGAGGCCAATCTTTCTCTGCTACTGCAGAAGCCCATTGCGGTGGTCTCTACACCTACTGAGATAGGCTCTCTGCCCAGAAAAGTCTTCCTTACTGTATTTTAACAAGTGTCATTTTAAAATATATAGTGTATTTAATTTATAAAATTTATGTGTGTCTGTGTGTGTATATATGTATATACACATACAAAATATATATATACACATTATATATGTACATTTTTTTTCTTTCTTTTTGTTTTTTAACCACTCTCCTTCGGGGAGGCGGAGGCTCCGATAGCTTGGCCTGGTCCTTAAGTGGGGATTCCAGCCCATTTCTGTCTCCTTTCAACTCCCCTGTGTCCCTGTCTCTCTCTCCCACTTCTGGGGGTCCCCAGGGGGAGCTTTAACAAGCTCAAGCCAAGGTATTTCCAGAGGGTGACCTGAGCACTCAGCCAGGCGCAGGGTTATTAATAGCTGGGCCTTAGTGCCCGGCTTGGGGAGGGCGGGCTCCAGCTAGCCGGAAGGCGGAGCTGGGCCACCGCGGAGGAGAGCGTGTCTGCAGCGGCCGGCCGAACTTGGGCGACAAGGCCCCTCCCAGATCCACCCCCCAACACCGCACCCCCGCCCAGTTGTTCCCTCCGCGGGATTCTCTGGGGCTGGTTCATCACCTCCGAATACTCCTGTGACAGGAGGCGCTTACAAAACCCGCCTCCAGCCCCCAGAAGCAAATAAATAAAAGGCTCCCAGCCCAGAAGAAGCCAGAAGAAGTTTCTAGGCGCGCGTGCCTGGGCTTTATTAAGCTGCTGGCTGCACTGTAGACCGCAGCGGCTCTGGCGGTGAGCCTGGGCGCAGCCTGGGAAGACGGTGCTAGCTGAGCTCTGGTGAGACAGTGCGGAGAGGGGCCCTCTGAGATTCTGCTGGAGGACCAGGCGGGGTCACATTTGGGGACTGGGACCCCAGCCTAGTGTGCGCCACCGTCCTTGGCAGTGGATGGTTCTGCTTCTTCCTGGCAGAAGATCAGCATTTTCTGAAGCTGAAGAATAAGCTTTGAAGGCCAACCCACCCCCATCACCTTGTTCTGTGACCTTGGGCAGGTGGCTCCTTCTCGCTGAGCCTGTTTCCCCACTGAGCCAAGCAGCCGCCATGGCTGACGGTCAGATGCCCTTCTCCTGCCACTACCCAAGCCGCCTGCGCCGAGACCCCTTCCGGGACTCTCCCCTGTCCTCCCGCCTCCTGGATGATGACTTTGGCATGGACCCCTTCCCTGACGACTTGACCGCCTCTTGGCCTGACTGGGCTCTGCCGCGGCTGTCCTCCCCCTGGCCGGGGACCCTGAGATCGGGCATGGTGCCCCGGGGCCCCACTGCCACGGCCAGGTTTGGGGTACCTGCTGAGGGCAGGAATCCCCCACCCTTCCCTGGGGAGCCCTGGAAAGTGTGTGTCAATGTGCACAGCTTTAAGCCAGAGGAGCTGATGGTGAAGACCAAGGATGGCTACGTTGAGGTGTCTGGTGAGTCAGAGGCAGAAGGGAGAATCAGGGGAGGTGGGGAGAGAGGCCTGAGACCTGGGAATTGCCAAGAGAAAGTTTCCCCAGAGGAGCATCTGTGACAACATGACACAGGTGACTCAGGGCCTAGGAATGCAGCCCACAAACTTACCCTTATGGAATAGCTCTCTTCTCCCAGCTGCAACGAGAAACCTTAACCTGACCCAGCTGCTGGGGCCTTTGGGTGCTGTTATCAATGAGAGGACAGGCAGAAAAACCGTGTTGGATATTTTGACAGACAGAATTTAATATAAAGAACGTTTTCTGCAGATACAGAAGGAATACACCAACAAAAAGAAATGGGATGCATTGCCTCCCAGTATCACCCTACAGGGGCTGGAAGGGCAGATGAAGGCTGAGCAATGATAGTGTTAATAATCACAACAGGTTTCAAGCGAAACACCTCCCCTTATCCCAGAGAAGGAAACTGAGGCCTGCTAGTTATGATGAAACATTAGTAATCTTGATTGAGTGCTTCCTATATGCTGGACACCTTGCGATAGGCTGTTGGTTGTAACAGCTCAGCTTACCTCAGAGGAGGTGTGTCCTTTTATCTTCAGATGAGAAAATTGAGGCACAGAGAGGTTAAAATAACTTGCCCAAGGCCACCAAGGATTCAGACCTAGGCTATCTGAGAAGTGGGAAGCCAGAGAGAATTGATGATCCACGGAGCACTTGCTAGGTGTCAAGGGCTGGACTAAAATGCTTATATTTCTTCTCCAAACTAATCTTCAATCCCTGCCTGAGTAGCAGGGGTGCCTAGTCCCATTTTGTAGCTGAGGAGGCTGAGGCCCAGGCACGACTTGTGAACAGTCTCATGCCATGAGTCAGCACCAGGACCAGAGGAGAGTCTGGGCCTGTCCATGGTTTTAGGCCTGGGGCTCCTGCTATGACATCTGAGCCTGGGAGAGGGAACACCCTGGGGAAACAAAAGAAGACAGGAAGCCCAGCCTCTGCTAAGCCAGGCAGCAGAAAAAGCTTTCATTTCCTTCCTTCCCAATTAACACTCCATTAAAATGGGTGGGTTCCTGGCAGAGGCCTGCCCTTCACAGAATCAATAAAAGCCATTGCAGACACAGGCTGGGCAGGAACAAGCCCCAGCAACATTGAGGGAACATTTCAAAGCCAGTCATGGAAGAATTACAAACATCAGAGGCTCTGATGGCAGCGGGTATGGTGGGTCGGGAGACACACAGGGGCCATGTGCCTCTGAGGGTGGGAGGTCAGCCGGGGCCCTCTGAGTTGGCTCGGGAGCCAGGCACGAGTTCCAAAACTTTCACCAGCAGGCTGTGCACATTACTTTTTTGTGCTTGCGTTCCCTTATCCAGAAATTGGGGTTGAAATGGCTACACCATAATGTATTTAATGGGGTGATGACATGAAATGTGTACAGGTGTAGTATCTGGAACACAGTGAGTCAGTAGTGTCATTGTCATAGTCCTGGGCACATAGGCGAGCCCCAGCAAATAATCAATGTTAGCTGCTCTTTGAGACCTGGGTTCACATCCCAGCGCTACTGTTCACTAGCTCGGTGAATATGGACAAGAAAGTATTCTCACCACTCTGGGCCTCAGTTTCCCCATCTGCAGGGTAGGAACCATAATAATATCGATCCTGCCAGACTGGAAGGAAGATGAAATATATGCAGACAACATATGCTAATTTATGCAGAGTGCCTGTAAGATGAAGCTAATAATAGTGACTGCTTGGCACTCTGTAAATAGGCTGATTATTACCACTCCTCCTGTCCTTGTTTTAATTAGGGTTCTAGAAGTTTCTATTCCAGGCAGTCTGCCATGCCCTGTGGCTGGTCTAGGAGACCCTCTGTCCAGCCTTTCCCCATCCTCTCTTGTAGGTGCTTCTTAACAGGTGGGGTCTGGAAGCCACAGGCTGAGATCCTAGATCCCTTACTAATCCAGAGTCTTTGGGTGAGTCATGGAGCCTCACTTTCCACATCTGTAAAACGGGCTCATTAGGAGCTTAAATAAGACAAAGATGAAGCCATTTAGATGCGCACTTAGTCACCTCAGCAAGATAGAATCCAAATTCCTTGAGAGTACATGCAAGGATTTTCATAAACAGGTTTAAAAAATAAAATCAATATTAGTTCTATTTGAAAAACAACTTTGGCAAGGGAAGTCAGATCCACTTTCCCATCATATGCCACATAATGACACAGCTCTTCTTTTACAAGCACTTTGTGCTAGGCCTTATAGTAAATGCTTACCTCTATAGGCTCAGTGGTTCCCCTCAAGGACCTTCTAGGAAGTATGGGTAAGTTTGTTATCCCCCATCTTGGAAACTGAGGCCCAGAGAATGTAACTGACCTGAGACTACCTGTTTCTCTGCGGCAGTGCCTAAGAGTCCATGCCAGGCGTCCCTGGATGATTCAGAGCCAGGATGGCTAGGTCTACTTCTGACCACATGGCCCAGGGAAAATCTCACTACCTCTAGTGGCTCTGCTTCACTGTTGGTTTTATGGAGAGGTGAACTAAATTAGTATTTACCAAATGGTGTGCTTCAAGGTGCTACCAGGCATCTGAGAAATGGGGAGAGGGGAGTTCAAAGTTTTAAAAGGGCTAGATCAGCGGTTCTCAACCTGTGGGTCACAACCCCTTTGTAACAGTGAAAATACATCGCAGCATTAGGAAGGTTGAGAAGCACTGGCCTAGATGAAACAAAATTATAAATGTCTCCTCACTACAGGACTTATCAGAGCTTTTAATCCGCTAATGTAAGTTATGAATCTCTGAGAGGAAGTCTTGTCTTATCTTACCATATATGAGTGTCTTATTCCAAGAAGTGTTTGGAAAGTGCTAGACTAGTCAATTTCCATCAAGCTTCCCATTTCCCTGCCCCTGTCATGCAACCACCAGCCAATAGTTGTTCCCGTCATGGGCCACTGATCCAGGCCCTGGCTAAGGAAGGTACTGGAAAGCCCCAAGGCCTTATTCCTACCCTTTTCCCTTAATCCCAAGCCCTGCCTTCCCTGGAAACAGCACCTTCTTTCTTTAGCTGGGCCAATAGCATTCCCTGCAGTGCTAACATCTGCTTCTTAGCGCCTATGTTTGGCTTGGGCATGTTGAAAAAATGGTGGTGTGTGGCTTCACCTGGCCTCCAAATTTTTTTTTTTTTAATCATAATTGTTTCTTTGTGTTTACAAAAATAAAATGTTTTCATGGTAGAAAACATACATAGGAAAATAGATACAGAAGTTAAGAATCACTCATAATCCTTAAACTGTTCCAATAAACAATCTAAGTATGTGAATTAAACTTAAACAATACAGTGCCCTCTAACAATCCCCTCTCTCAACTAGATTACCCCTACCCTAGAACACATTTATGGAAATCTTGGAGCTACCCCAGATTCTTCTTCCCAAACCCCAGTACTCTATTTTCAGAGCATTGACCGAACACACCTAGTTTCTGAAGAGCAGTCCTTTCTGCAAACATCAAAGGTGTTCGCCTTCACACAGTTATTTTCACAATTTACAAATGATTGTGACTTACTTTCAATTTACTCCCTATGGTAACCTAATAAGGTACCATCTCCATTTTAGAGAAAGATAAACTAAGGCTCAGAGAAGGGTAGATATGTGCTAGAGAACATCAGTGCAAGGGCTTAAGTCCAAAACCCAGCATTCCAAAACCTATCTGCCTGCTTTTGAATCTTTGCTCCCACCACTGCCAAACTGCGTGACCATGACTTTGGGCATAGCGCTTAACCTCTCTGAACTTCAGTTCTCCAATTCATAAAATGGTAATAATAAAGGTACCTTCTTTTATTATTATATTATCATTATTACTATTATTTAGGGTTGTTTCAAGAAGCAAAGTAGGTTTATAGATAAGGTACTTAGAACAGTGACTGACCCCAAATAAGTGCTATATAAGTTTGCCATTATTTTCTTATCATCATCATCAGTTATTAGTCCCATCAAGTGTGCAGAAGGATTCCAGCATGCAAAAGGGCTGAGTCAGAGGCACTGGCCTGTCCCCAGGGGAAGCAGGCCTCTGGAGGCCCAGGCTTTGGGGAAGATACCAAAGAACAGACAGTGCCCTTCTGGCTAAAGGCCAGTGCTGGGACTGGGCAGTTGGTGGTCACAGAGTTGGCAGCACAGAATAAGTAAACTCTTTGGGCAGCCACACCTTCACAGAATAGCATGTTCTGGTTAGCCAGATACCCTCTTTTAAAAATGAATTCCTACAAATGCACCCCTTTCCTTCTTGCTAGTAGGAGAATAAATTGTCATGGCCCTTCTTGAGGGCAATTTAGCAATATAGATTTAAGCCTTGGAAATTCTAGAACTTGGAATGAATACTAAAGAACTCATCTGGCCTGGTGTAGAGATCTAGGTACAAGAGTGTTTAGTACCATGAGCTTCCTTCCAGCTTCGGGAACATTCACAGTGCCTCAAAGTAGGGGACTGGCTGAGTCATTGATTTTCAGCTGGTATGTCTCAGCACACTGGTGTGTCATGAGAAGATCTTGGGTGTGCCATGAAAATTTGTAAAGATCATTAATTAAATTATTTTCAAAAGAAGTTCAAAGCACAGTAAGTATATTCTTTTTGTTTTTACTCTTTTTTTTTAATAAACATAATTTAAGTGTGCTGTGGAAGTTTAACTGTAGGTTCAAGTGCACTATGAGATAAAAAAGTTGAAAAACACTGGGCTGAATGAACTATTATATATTCCTCAGAAGAACACTGTGCAGACATTAACAATCAAGTTGTCAAAAGATATTTGGTAATATTGAAATGTAATTACAATGTGTTAGCAAGAGAAAATAACAGGTTTCAAGCATAATGCATAAAATGATCCTATTTGATAAAATTGTTATACATCTGTACTCTATAACATTCATACATCTCTAAGACACATAGAAAGAAAAGTCTAGAATATGTTAAAAAATATTAGTAGTGACTTCCTTAGGGTGATGGGATTATGAGTGGTTTTCATGTTTTTTCCCTTTATTTTCTAATATACACATGCATCATCTTGTCACCAGAAAAAGTTATTAACAAAGACATAGTGAATAATTAAATAGTAATAATATAATCACCTATAAATTGTCAGTGAGAAAAGTCTGGACCATAAGAAGACGCTTCTTCCCACAGGGTTATTTAAAGTCTAGATTCCAAATCCCCTGAGAAGGGCCGCCCTGTGTAAATGAGGGTTCTTGGCTTTGGAATGTGGGAGGGAATAGTGATAATCCAATAGCTCTACCATGCACTACTTCAGTTTCTTTAAAGAGAAATTAGAGACAATTTCTTCACTAAAAAAAAGAAAAGAGTGAGGAGGGACCAAGAGGATCAGAATTTGCCATATAAATTGCAAGAAAAAAGCCAGTTTAGGCCCAAGGAAAATAGGAAAGCCCTCCCCTGCTGCCCTGTAGGAGGTGGGGCTGGTGGAATTTTACATCCATGGCACCTAACATGTCCTTCCCTAAGGAGAGCTCCCTTGGGAGAGGCTGGTGTTTTTGGCAGATCGAAGCACTATTTCCAGGCTGTTCTTTCACTGCTGGGTACAGATAAATGTGGCTCAGAGAGCTAAACAGGAGCTGGAAAAGACAGAAATCTGAGGGCAGAGGGTGTCAGGCCCCCTAACTTGGTCTAGAAAGATCTAGAGAGAGCTAATTCAAGTCTAGGGCCGCTAGGCACCTGCTGGGTGACCCAAGACCCATCACCTGCCCTCAGGATCCACATCAGACACAAAAGAGAAAGAAGCCCATCCTCAGAGTTAGGAAAGGGCTCTGTGAGTTATTAAGCAAAGTAGCCCTCAGCATGTGACCCCAGTTGGCACCCACCACCCTGTCAGGATGTCAGTGTCGGGGTTGTGCTGGTGTGTAAGGTAGAAGATGGAAGATGGGGTCGACATGCGGCGACTTTCTGTGATTGGATTATCTACAAACCAGTCGAAACCTGCTTTCCTGTCCATTATCTTATTGCATCCTCACAGCCAGCCTGGGTCCTTGTAGCAGATGAGGGTCCCAGGCTCCGACCAACCTCAGGCCACACAGTGACACAAGGCAGAGCCGGGATTTGAACTCAGTTCCTAACCTAAACAATGTGCAAGGCATGTAGATGCTGACACACGCTATTTTTCTTTCTTCCAGGCAAACATGAAGAGAAACAGCAAGAAGGTGGGATCGTTTCTAAGAATTTCACGAAGAAAATCCAGTAAGTGACATCTCAGTGTGGCACTCAGGGTGGGAGTGGGGAGGGGAGCATGCCTGGGATCCAAGATCTGGGGTCTGTCCCTCTTGACATCTCTCTTTTTCGAGACACCCCCACCTCCAGGGAAGGGCTTTGAACCCTCACACCTAACGGGGGAGATAAGTCCCAGCAAACCTTCAGTAGGGTCCCAGAGGTGGGGAGCACGTAGACTGTGTCATCTCAGCTGCTCAGTGCCCTGTGAGAGGCAACTTGTCCACAGTTACACCAAGAGTCAGGGCAAGCTGCGTGGTGCGGCCGAGGGACAATCCCCATCACCTTCAAGAAGGGCCCTCCCCTGATGCCCCAGATGCCCCAGTCGAACCCTTCGAAGCCTGTTTGTTCCACTTCTGCCACACCTGGAGAGGGAGCACCTTCTCTAGAGCATCCACCAGCACTAAGTTGGAAGCTGTCCTGGTATCACTGCATACTGCCCAGAGGAGTTTGGAGGCCACGTGACGGGGACAGAGGTCAGGCCAGCTTTGCTTAGCAGAGAGACTTATATTTAACAGGGAAAGGCTGAGATGGAGGAATCGTGAGAGCAGCAAGAAGTCAACCAGACTAAGCCAGCAAATCAAAGCCGCATAAAGCCCCTAATTGGTAATACCTGTAGGGAGAAGAGACGCAGCACGCGGCAATGACGGCTGCTTTGTGGAACAGCTGCCAGGCGCTTCCTGTATTCCTCCTCTCTCATCAGTCTCACTCCACTGTGCGCATCTCCGGGCCTGCAGTTTGTCCCCAGCCAACACTGCATTTAGTCTTGGCAACAAAGGTGTGCATTGGGAAGAAGAGACCCTGCCCTCCTTACATTATGGAGAAACTGAGTCTCCCAAAGGTGAAAGGACATAACCCAAAGTCCTTTTAGGAGAGCCCCAAACAGATTGCTGACTTCTGAGTTCCGTGTTCAGTCCTTGAGCAAGGAATGCTGTTTCCTCATCTGTAAACGGGGTGCTGATCCCAGTTTCATGGGATCAGCTGGAGGTACCAGCTGAAAATGAAATCACAGCGTGGCGCATAGTGGCGGTTTGTTACTGCTATTCCTGTTACTGTTCTGAATCTTCACTGCTCGTCCTGTGTCTGGAGAGATTGCACTAGCTCAATTCCGAGGCTGCTTTCGGCTTCGGGATTCTGCATTCCTGTCTCTCTCCCCACGTGTCCATTCCTGAGCCTCCCAGGGCCTCTGCAGTTCTTGGAAGGCCGTGGACACTTCCTGATAAGGCAAACGCCAAGCCGTTTGTGCTTCACACCGTCTGGCTCGCCTGCTGTCTCCGGGACCCACGCCTCTCCCTGGTACAACCACCAGATCAAACACTGCTGAGGGGAGAGAAGGGAGGAGCGGATACGGATAAGGGGGAAAGGAGTCAGTAAATTAATCATCTTTAAAAGGTGGCCACTTTTGTGGATTTCACAAGCTTGGAGGCCCTAGGGGAACTCTTGCTGGAAGTTGCCTGACCAAATAGAAATGCCCAACATCGCTGGAGGCAGAGCCTCTAGTCAGCAGGTGCTCAGCAGCTACACGGGGGTAGCTATTAAAAATATTGACTTGCCATTGCCACATGCCCCCCTGGCCAACCCCACCCCCTCCAACCTACCTGGGATCCTCCAAACTTCCCGACATTCCAACAACTAAAGGGTCCCGGCACCCTCCTCCATCGCTGTCACACGTATCCGTCCCTTCTGACTGCTCAGTGCCCAGTGTGCCAGCTGTTAAATATTTTGAATCTCAGCTCTGGGTGTAGAGAGTCCTGGCTCCATGATAGAGCAAGTGAGTAACTTTGAGCAACTTACTTAGCTGCTGTAAGCTTCTGTCCCCACATCACCTCACCAGTGGGACAGAGAGGATGTGTATGAAGATTTAGCATCAGGTACAGTCACCGCTTGTCCATGAGAACTAATATTTAAAAACTCCACAAGGCTGGAATCACAAAGAGCAGCTGGGATGTGTAGGACTTCCTGGCTCTGCCTTGACTCAAGACACCAGCGAGTCAGACTGGAGTCTGGGACAACTCTGGACCAATCTCATGAGGCCTCATTGCCTCTCCCAGGAACAACTCCAGTCACTAGAGGACAGGCAAGTTTTCTCTAGCCTGGCTGGATCCTTGGAGATTTCCCCCCAGGCAGGATGCTACAGCTGTTTGCCTTCGCCATGGCTAGAAAGTTCATCCCAACATTTCCTGGGGGAAGATCGCATCTTGACAGAATGAGGGGAGGGAGAGAGGTCTCGGAATTTGACAGTCCGGTTGCAGGCAGGGCAGCTGAGCTTGTTTCCATTCCCAACTTGGATAAGAGAACAGGAAGCAGAAGGTGCAGGAAATCATCCCTGGAGGACGCCCAGAGCCAAAGCAAACGTCACCCTTGTGCTCCGTCCTCCTGGGTGACTGTTCTGCTACGTATGACACCTAATGATATGCCAACAGCCACATTAAAAGGTTATAGCTTTAATTGTATTTAATCTTTAAAAGAATGCCATGGATTAGTTATTATTAAGCTCATTTTGTGGATGAAGAAACTGAAGCTCAGAGGGATGATAGGAATCAGTCAAGGTCACACAGCTAGTAAAGAGCAGGTCTGGAACATCATTAAGCCTTAAAAAAGGAGGAAATCCTGTCATTTGCAACAATGAGAGTGGAGCTAGAGGACATTATGCTAAGGAAGTAAGACACAGAAAGAGAAATCCTGCAGGATCTCACTGATAGGCGGAAGCTAAAGTCAGCAAGCTCATAAAAGCAGAGAGGAGAACAGCAGTTGTCAGGGGCTGGGGGATGGAGAAATGGGGAGAGCTAATGTACATGGTGATAGGAGTTAACAACTATTACATATTTGAAGTTTGCTAAAAGGGTACATTTTAAATTTAATCTTTTCAAACACACAAAAAATGGTGACTATTTAGAGGTGAAGGAAATGTTAATTAATTTGATTAGGGTGAGGCTCGGCGCCTGTGGCTCAATGGGCTAAAGCGCCAGCCACGTACACCTGAGCTGGCGGGTTCGAATCCAGCCTGGGCCCGCCAAACAACAATGGTGGCTGCAACCTAAAAATGTCCGGGCGTTGTGGCGGGCGCCTGTAGTCCCAGCTACTTGGGAGGTGGAGGCAGGAGACTCATTTGAGCCCAGGAATTGGAGGTTGCTGTGAGCTGTGGTGCCATGGCACTCTCTCCAGGGTGACAGCTTGAGGCTCTGTCTCAAAAAAAAAAAAATAATAATAATAATTTGATTAGGGTGATTATTTCATTATGTATATACACAGATCATCAAGTTATACGTCATAGGTATATAGACACACATAATTTCGTATGTTCACCATATCGTAATAATACTGTTTTTTTAATAAAGGAGCAGATCTGGGATTCAAACATGAGTATCTCAGCTTTCAAAGCCCAAGCCCTCTTACGTGGTTAGAGGGGACCAAATCACAGTCATTTTCAATATAGTCATGCTTACCTTTCTACACCATTATTTGCTTAAGACTTTTTTCTCGGCTAGGCATGGTGGCTCATGCCTATAATCTTAGCACTCTGGTAGGCCAAGGTGGGTGAATTTTCTGAGCTCTGGAGTTCAAGACCAACCTGAGCAAGAACGAAACCCCCATCTCTAAAAATAGAAAAAATTAGCTGGGCATTGGGGCAGGCACCCCAACTACTTGGGAGGCTGAGGCAAGAGGATCACCTGAGCCCAAGAGTTTGAGGTTGCTGTGAGCTATGATGCCATGGCACTCTGTCAAGGGTGACAAAGTGAGACTCTGTCTCAAAAAAAAATTTCTCTTAGATCAACTCACTTCTGGTAAAGTTAAATTCTCATCACTAAAATGCTCACTAAAGAAGGCAATAATGAAATAAATCCAATGAAAGCAAAATGTGGCCAAATTCTAACTAGATAAGTTGCCTGCCTAAGGGCCTGAGTCTCAAAACAGCTTTTTCTTTGTTAAAAAGGGAAAGTAGGAAGTGATAGAGAATGAAGGTGTTAAGGCACATTTATCCCTTAGGAGACATTCCTTTAGTGTGAATGGAAGGGCTGAAAGAGAATTAGACAGTAATAACTTTCCTAGCATGCAGGTCACCTGAAGAGAGAACAAGTCTACTTCCTTCTCTGGGCCTCAGTTTCCCCATGTGTAACATGAGAGCTTTGTCTTGCACAACCAGGAAGATCCCTTTGAGCTCTGATACTCTGTGGCTCAATCATATTGCAATTTGTGTTAAAATATTCACAGCTGTCAAGATGCCTGTGAGCAAAACAAAGACCACAATGTAATTCACAAGTCACTCAGGAGGTAGATAATATGGTTACCCTCTTTTACCTACAGAGAAATAGGCTCCGAGAAGCAAGATCACCAGCCCAAAGTTGCACGGTCAAGAAGGAGAAAACTTCTAAAAACGGATCAAAAATGTTCTCACATAGTAATGAGAAAGTCTCTTGAATGTTATCGCAATCAGCTTGATGAAAATATCTCCTATTGTATCTGAAGCCTGCACACTGTACCCCATGATTGAATTTTTGTACACAGCTATGATTCAATAAAAAAAAAAAATGGAAAGATTTGTGGACCCAGCATATGGAAACACTAGAAGTTATGATCCAAAGAGTAAAGCAGGGGTCGCTGGTGGAATTTTAGATAGAGCAGGCTGGTGAAGCATCAGGGAAATTGGGAAAATGTAGGAGGTCTGACAACTGAGTTCACAAACTCATTCTAGAAAAAAGCTCTGCATGCCTCATGCTGCGTATCACTGTGGTAACTGTCAAAGTACTCCCCTGGGGAGGCTGCGCATCAGTGACAGCCCACCCTTCAAAGCAATCTTGGAACTCTTTCTGGAACAGCCATCAGAGCTGTCACTCTATGAAGTTCTGGCAATTAAGTTCACAAACTCATCCTAGGAAAAGTGCTTTGAAAGGTGGACGAGGTGCTGGCATCAGTGCATAGCTTCTCAAGGGCAGTACTTTGAAGGCAACCAGAGTGATATTCAGCAATGTAGTATGCGGCACATTTTTTCTGAGATGAGTTTGTGAACTTAATTGTCAGAACTTATGCAGTTTTAAAAAAGTTAGGGCTGTGGTACTTTTCTACTCCATTTGAGAGTTATGCATTAAACACTCAAATAATATAGTATGAAGCTCTGGAAAAAGATTTAACTTGGACGTAGAAAGGTGTGAGCTATTTTTGCAAAGATGGTGATTAAAAGCACTGGTTTGGAGGACTTCTTCGACAGAGTCACTGAAGAGTAAGGACTGAGGTTTAGCAGTCAGAGAAAATGGGGAAAAATAAACAGGAGGTTCCTATAAAAATTAGGGAGAATGTCAATGAGGCCCAGATAAGGCATTTTGGTCCTCAATGGAAGGGAGCAGAAAAATATTAGGGGGTTGTTCTGTGATCACTGCTTTCTTTCCATTTTGATACCAAACACTACTGAGCACCATGTCTGCTATTATTTTATACATGCCAGGAGTTTCCAAACCTGGGCATGCCAGACTTATTTACAGAGGTGTTCAATGATTTAATATACAGGATATACATTAAGTAGTGAATAAATTAATGCTTAACATATGTCTTGATCATCATTGCTAATATCTTTATATTAATGTTAATTTACGTAAATAGAGGAGAAAATTACATTAGGTCTGATAAAATTCAATATACTCTACAATGTACTATTAATAATCTTTTCTTGTTTGAGAGATTTTGATGTTCATAAGAAAAGGCTGACATTTTAATTCATTAGTAGTTAAAAAGATTGAAAATGCTAAGATTTGTACAGTTCAAGGTTCTTAATGTCACTCATCGGGTTCTCTCTTTTCTTGTGCTGGCAAAGTGACTATTTGGCAGCATTTGAGGAAAGAGCTAAGATACAATAGGCAGTTAATTATTAAGTTAAATTTATCTTTCTTGCATTTCTCCAATTTGATACCTGGCTTTGGGTATTTTTATTATTCAAAATACAAAATGATAATGACTTCTCTTCTTTCTAAATAAAATTGTTAGCAAAAGAATAAGTTGTCTTTATCAGTAAATAATCTGAAGAAAAAAACAAGAAATCAATCTCACTTATAATAACTACAGATAAAATAAAATACCTAGGAAGAAACTTAACTAAAGAAGTGAAAGAGCTCTATAAGTGAAAGAGCTCTATAATGAAAATTATAAAACATTGGATTAAAGAAATTGAAGCAAATGTGAAAAATGGAAAGATATTCCCTGTTCACAGGCTAGAAAAATCATTATTGTTAAAATGTCCATACTATGCAAAGTAATCTATAAATTCAATGCAATCCCTATCAGAATGCAAAAGATATTCTTCATAGAAATAGAACAAAAATTGTAAAATGTATATGAAGTCACAAAAGATCCAAAATAGCCAAAGCCCCCCTGAACAAAAAGAACAAAACTGGAGGAATCACATTATTTGCCTGCAAATTGCTACAGAGCTGTAGTAACCAAAACAGTATGGCACTGGCATGAAAACAGACAGATAGGCCAATGGTACAGAATAGAGAACTCTGAAATAAATCCACACATCTATAGTGAGCTTATCTTTGACAAAATGTGCTAAGAACATCCTTTCCCATTGGGGAAAGGACAGTGTCTTCAATAAATAGTACTGGGAAAACTGATTATCCATATGCAGTTGAATGAAACTAGACATTTATCTCTCACCATGTGCAAAAATAAAAGCAAAATGGATTTAAGACTTAACAGAGACTTCTAAAAGAAAACTTTGGGTAAATTCTTCAAGACGTCATCCAGGCAAGGATACCTTGAGTAATATCCACAAAACACAGGCAACCAAGGAGAGTTGGACAAATGGGATCCCTTGAAGTTAAAATTCTCAAAAGTAATGGAAACAGTCAACAAAGTGAACAAGACACAACAAGCCAAAGAATGGGAGAAAATATTTGAAAACTACCCATCTGACAAGGAATTAATAACTAGAACATATAAGGAGCTCTAACAACTCAATGGGAAGAAATCAAATAATCAGATTAAAAAGTGGGTGAAGGATCTGAATAGGCATTTCTCAAAACCAGTCATACAAATGGCCAATGCATACATGAAAAAAAGTTGCTCAGCATCATCAGCCATCAGAGTAATGCAAATCAAAAGCACAGGGAGGTATCATCTTATCCAAGTTAAAATGGCTTTTAACAAAAAGACTGGTAATACTGGTGCTGCTGAGGATACGGAGAAAGGGGACTACTCTTACACTGATAGTGGTAATGTAAAGTATTGCAACCACTGTTGAGAACAGAATGGTAGGGTTCTCAAAAAAATAAAAATAAAGCTACCATATGACCCAGCAATTCCACTGCTGGGTATATTTTCAAAGGAGGGAAATTCAGTATTTCAAAAAGATATCTGCATCCCCATGTTGATTGTAGCACTATTCACAATAGCCAAGAATTGGAATCAACCTAAGTGTCCATCAATAGATGAGTGATTAAAGAAACTGTGATATGTGTACACAATGGAATATTATATAGTCACAAAAAATGAAATTCTATCATTTGCAACACCATGTGGGCATTATGTTAGGTGAAACAAACCAAGTACAGAAAGACAAATCTTCCATGTTTTCACTCATATGTGGGAGTGAAATATTAAAAACAATGGATCTCGTGGACACAGATGGAGACAGTATAGAATGATGGTTCCCAGAGTCCAGGAAGGGTAGCAGGGTAAAGGGTGGGGATAAAGTGGAGATGGTTAATGGCTGAAAAATATATTTAGATAGGTAGAGTGAACAATATTTGATTGCACAAGAAAGTGGGTATAAATAACAAAAAGGTGGGTTATAATTTAAAATAACTAAAATGAATGGAATTAGAATGTTCCTAACACAAAGAAATGATAAATAACTGAGGTGATGGAAACTCCAATTACCCTAATTCAAGTAATTCATGTTATATGCCTGTATGAAAACATCACATGTAGCCTATAAAGTAGACAAGTATGATATGCCCATAATTATTAAAAATAAAAATATTAAAAAACAATAACCTGGCTTTTAAAAAAATTTTCTCTTCTAGCCAGTAAAAGTCATTGAATCCTCTTCTTACCCCTTTACATTGAATTAAAAACTTTCACTTCAAATAGAAAAAAAGCAATGGCCTGAGGGAAAAAAGAGTGTTCCCAGAGCCCAGGTGTTAATAATTATTGTTTCACAATATGCCAGGAAAATAAATGTTTCCTTGAAAGTAATTAGAAAGTCTGTTCCAATAGTTAATAAAAAATGTATCAAGTTCAACATCCATCTGTGTTTCCATAGCTTAATTACTCTTAAAATAAATCAGTGTAAAGAAACTGTCACATGTCTCATTTTAAAATCAGAAATATTAAATTTGCATCTGTTTATTTTTCACCACAAACCAAACAAACTTTGACACCTTTGATATGTACTTAGCAATGGCTAGCATCAAATTGCTCCACATTTGCTGCCAGTATCCAATGACAATTTCTCCATACTCCCTAATATTCAAATATACTATCGTTCTTGTATGACACACAATTTTATTCCACTCCCAAAGAATATATGTCATGTGATTTAATATCATGAATTTGCCGTTAAATTCATAGGGGATTCGCTTTGCAATTCCCCTATGCAAAAAGAGATCCTCAAAGAGAATTTTAAAACAAGACTGACGCTTCGGCATATCTTATCGTCCTGACAGATAACCTGTTTCTCTTCCCATGTCACCTCATCAGTATGGGTATAATTTAGAAGGATCACAAAATTTCAGAATTAGGAGGAAGTTCAGAAAGTATTTCGATTTGGTCCTCTACTCCATTTATTTGTATGTAATTTTAGTCTACAATATTGCTGCAAATGATGACTGATTTGGGATTTGACTATAGCTTGTAGAAGCACATTTTATTTTCCTGGTAGTCTGAATTGTAAGGAACTGGTGCTTACTGAAAAGCAACGTCAGGGAGTGATTTCTTATAGGAGGCCAAGTGTCTTCCCCTGCATCTTCCCATCACTGTTTAAGTTCTACTCTCTTGAGTTGTGAGGAATAAGATCAAATAGGTCTGATTTGACCAGTTTTGCCCATCTGTGTTCAGTCCCAATGGCAAACATGCAGAAATCCTGAGGATCAGTGTCTCTTCGGCTTATCTATGACTTATTAACTACTTTATGTTGCTGGGCACTTTTGAAGTGGTTAGCATAATTCCTTATATTTTGACACATAATAAAAATTCATTTTCTCAGTATACGAACTCATGCCAGAAGGTAAGTATGTGTAGAACTTTTGCCATCAGTATTTTGTATTTTTCTCCAAAGTGACATTATAAAGTCAATGGTTTTTTCGAAACTAGCATAAAGGACACAGTTTGGTAGGGCCAAAGAGCTCCATGGGGGGGTGAGGGCTGGGAACCAGGTCGGTGTAAACTTTCTAAGGGCTGAGTTTTCTTCAGTGAGAAAGAAACTGATCCTAGGAACAGAAAGGAGGTATCAAAATCTAGACTAGACAATCGCGGTTGAACCAGCTGGCCTTCTGCACAGTAAGCTTCCTGCCTGCATCTGTAAGACTGAGGTATGAATACGCTCCCACAGGGCTGCTCTGAGAACCACGAATGAGGTGAGTCACGGCACCAAACACAGGACAGAGTTGCAGACGGAACCGCAGCCTATGAATCAAAGCTGGGGTCCCATTCTACTTTGTCACTGAATAGCTGTGGTCACGGTATTTGCCTTTCTAGAGTCTCAGTTTCACATCTGTAAAATGAGACAATATAGGTTTTCAATATTTTAATGTGGAAGTTGCACTTTTAGAAACTCTACCTGTGTCTTTTTTTCAGAGTGTGGTGAGAATAAGACCTACTGTCTTAATTCAAATATATAATACACTAGTCACCGAAGTGTGCATTAAATTCCGGAATTTATTCAGCTTAAAACGGAAACTTCGTACCCTTTGACCAGTATGTTCCCATTCTCCTCCCTCCCCCATCTCTGGAAACTATCGTTGGAATTCTATGCTTTGTTTTTATGAGTTTGACTTGTTTTTGATCCCACATATAGGTGAAGTCATGTCATATTTGTCCTCTGTCTGACTGATTTCTTGTAGCATAACATCCTCAAGGCTCATGTCACAAAATGACAGAATTTCCTTTTTCTCTATGGCTGAATAGTATTCCATTATATAAACACACCATAAGTTCTTTATTCAATCATCCATCTACAGACACTTGAGTCGTTTCCATGTTCGGCTGTTGTAAATAATGGTACAGACTGTGCAGGGATGTCTTTCAGATGCTGATTTCGTTTCCCTCAGATATGTATACGTATACCCTGAAGTTAGATCGCTGGATCCGATGGTAGTTTCATTTTTAGTTTCTTGAGGCACCTCCATACAGTTTTTCATGGTGGCTGTACCAACTTACATTCCCGACAACCATGCACAAGAGTTCTCTTCTCTCCACACCTTTAACAATGGTTGTTATTGTTTGTCCGTTTCATAATAATGATACTAACAGACATGAGTCCTGTTTGAATAGTGTCAGGAAAACTGGCTATCCACATGCAGAGTACCACTGGCCTCCTATCTTATATCACTCATAAAGTTAACTTGAAAAGGATTAAAAACGTAAATGTAACACTCAAAATCATAAAACTCTCAGAAGAAAACATTGAGAGAAACCTCCATGACATTGACCTTGACAATGATCTTTTGGGATATGACCCCAAAGGCACAGCAACAAAAACAAAAATAAATTAGTGGGGTTACATCAAATTAAAAATGTCTGTACAGCAAAGAAAATTATCAACAAAATGAAGCAGCAACCTATGAATGGGAGAAAATATCTGCAAACCATATATCTAATAAGGGGTGAATGCCAAAAATATACAAGGAATTCATATAACTCAATAGCATTAAAACAAATATTGTGATTAAAAAATGTACAAAGGATATGAACAGATATTTCTTCAAAGAAGGCATATAATGGCCAACAGGTACATGAAAAGATGCTCAGATTCACCTTTTTAAAAATTATTAGATTTTTGAAAATTTTAATAAAAAATTTGAAATACAAAAAAATGAATGATAGCAATATAATTAATCTCAATATCCGCATCACCCAAATTCAACACGATTTTGCCTTACTTGCTAACTTTGTTTTTCCTTTTTCATTCTTTTAACATTGCTAATTTTATGAGGACTAAATGAGACAAAATACAGTCAGTGCTTAGCATAGTTCCTGTTACAGGGCAAATGCATAATGATTTTATCATATGCAGTTTCCTTCCTCAAGTTATTCATCTATAAAATAGGGATACTATTACCTAGCACGGAGTATTTTTAAAGACTGGATTCTGAAATGTGGAAGTGACAGTTGTTTTCATTTGAGAAGTGAAATGAGATTGTGAAGATAATTTGTATGATGGCATCTGGCAATGTCAGAAAAGGAAAAGTAAGTACTGCTGTAACTACGTGCCTGCTGCAGAGCGGAGAGAGCTCCACCACTAATGCAGGGAGGAAAGGAGAACAAACACAAGTGAGAAAATGTGGTGGCTCCCAGAGACTCGCTATCCCCAGCCCACTGTTGACCCCAAGAGGCAGACTCGGTAAGTGCCCCAGCTTCGGTTATCAACTGTCTTTCAGAAGTGATTTCTCCCTTCCAGTATCCTAAGTGTCCGTGCACACCTTGTATCTTTTAAAGGACACAAACAAACAAAAAACTCTACAATTTTTAAATGTACATAGTTATTATCATTGAAAAATAGAAATTATTTATAAATCTTAGTCCCGATTTTTTTTAATTGTTGGGGATTCATTGAGGGTACAAGAAACCATGTTACACTGGTTGCATTTGTTGGGTAAAGTCCCTCTTACAATCGTGTTTTGCCCCCAAAAGGTGTGGCACACACCACGGCCCCAAGACCCCACCTCT